>VYXD01011673.1:0-15641 GCA_013397195.1 Hylia prasina
ATTAATTATATTTTCTCCTTAAAAGGTCTACTCATAAAATGTCCACAACAGCAAAATGGATTCCCAGACAAATGCTCCTAGCCCAGCCCACGGCCCCGCAGGCTCCATCCCTGTGTTTTCCAGAGGTGCATCTGCAGATCCAAACTCCACCCTGCAGCTGCTCCTACCATGTCAAGCAAAATTCAATCCAGACAGATAAATGGAATTTGGGAGAAAAGAGACAAATGTTTCATAGCTCTCTTCACCTGGAGGCTGAAGCCATCTACAGCCATGCCACCTAGTCCAAAGGGAGGAAAGCAATTATTTTTCTCTGAATGTGCTTCATTATTTTTAATATGCCTTCACTTCCTTTATTGCATATACAGCATTTGTAATTTCCACCAGGGAAAACCAAATCCTAGCTTAACAACCTTTTTCCGGAAGTGTTGAGAAAGCGATGAACACATAGTGTTAACACATTTATTGAATATGAACTCAGAAGGGCAGGGCAGATCTACAAGCTGTTTATCTGTCCTGTTTTCAAACATGTGTTAGCACTTATTGACATGGGAAGAACTCTTTCACAGGGCTTGAAGAAGTCCAGGCTTAAATCTTGCCAGTGTCACAGCAACAGCCCCAATATGTGAACACTGCAAAGCTGGGAGGAACAACATCTCCCTAAACTTTGTTTGATCATTGAAAGTTGAGACAACAAAAACAACTGGGCCACACCCTCATAGGTTAAAAAAAGCCAAAACCACCAAAACCCAGGATTTCTAGAAGTTCTGGTTTCACTGTGGGGCTAGTAGGAGTCCAGAAGAGCATAGCAGAAGACAACACACAGCACTGGGCAGCACCACACTGAGACTGAGCTTGCTAGAAAATAAGGAGCAATGAAGGAGGACAGCGTGGAGACTGCTGTCTGTGATTCAAGAAACAAACAGCGGCACATTGCATCCTGCTGTATGTACCAGTCATCACATGAATAGGAAAATAGTGAGAAATGCCCTTGGTCACTTCTTAATCCATCCTGCTCTGCCACATCCCATGCAGCAGGATGAGCCCAGACTTTGTAGCCTCCTCACCCCTGGTGTCAGGGACTGTCACTGCTCACACATCCCATTTTCTCCCATAGTTATGCTGAGTTTTCTCCCACTGCTTCCATGCTGTCTTCCTCCCCAAGGAGCATCATTCCCAGCACTTCCATCCCCCTCCTTGCAACAACTCTTCCTCAATGCACCTTTCTGCGGCTGTTTCTTCTTCCTCCATTGTTTGCTCTTCCCTCTACTCCCCCCATGTCTAATTTTCACTGCACCCATTCCTCAATCTCTTCAGACACACCTATGATTTCTCAGGTGCTTCAGCTTTTGCCTCACACCCATTTGGTACCGATACACGAAGTTATCAGCCCAAACTTCACCTGAAAGTGAGCTCCTTCAGGCTGCCTCCCACGTCCTCCCAACTCAAAGGAACTTTCTGGGACACTCACTATGGTATTTCACAGGTACATGTTTTCCCAAGCCTCCCTACTGCTGTCAGAGTGTGAGGAGGGCCTGCACTACCAAACAGTGGGGATGTCTTTCTTGTTCTCATTACCTCAGTTACCCTCATCTCATTACACTTGCAGGGAGAGCTTTCCCAGCTGAGGCTCCCTCTTATTTGTTCAGCCAGCACGTGAGTGGCTGGACACTAAGACATTACAGTACATTAAACACTAATAAAATAGCTCCAGCCCTGCATCAGTGGGTTATCACACACCAAGCCAAGCCACCACCACCACAATGGGCATCCAGGGGAGCAGCAACCAGGACTATGCACATAGGCTTGGTGGCTCCTTTGTGCAGAAAGGAGGAAGAGAGAGTTAATTTTAAACAGACAAACAATAGCTCATTGACTGGTTGACAGCAATTAGTAACCAGAGAGCACCAGGCACGTTTCCTGTAGCCACGTACAAAGTCTGTTGCCTGCATCTTTGCTTTTGGGAAAAAAAACCAAAAGGATCACAGCAGTTTACCTGCGACCTTACAACAGGGGAGACCCTCCAGAACCCCATTGACCTGAGATCACATAAGAGTGTTTGACCCCTCCAAGCCCATACACAAACTGCTTTTGCCCGTTGCTGAAGTCTTTGCCAAGTCACAAGATTTGGTATCTTTTTTTTTCTTCCCCCCCTCCTAACCATTAGGGCAGAAACTCCCTTCACCTCGCCCCATGAAATTTCCTACTTCTGTGGTAACTTGAACTTGACCTTAGGATCTTTCCAAGCCTCCCAAAAGAGAGGTCTAGTTCTCACCACTGTCAGAGAAGCATCACCCTTCTCAATGAACAAGACTAAAAATCATGGTGGTGTATGTACCTCCTTAAAAACCTCCAGATGGAGAGGAGCCAGTTGAACAGAAACAAAGAATAAACAAACTTCTAAGGCACAGACAACAGACAATTTGTTTCATTGCTGTTGCATTGAGTGGGAAAGCACAAACAAAAGGCCACAAGTGGGAATTTCTAAAGGAAGCGTATTGGTGGTTGCTCCCTCCAGCTTCTCCTCAGTCACTCCCTTCCTATCCTCAGTAAGCACCAATCCAAAACCAAGTCCAAAGGATTGCCTCTCCACAACAGCTTCTTTGAGGTGTATCTTCCCAACATCTTCTGCCCTGGTTGATATGAGGTTTGGTGCCATCCATTTCTGGAGAGGGCAGAACAAGGCTGTGCCTTCACCTCAATGTGAGTGGCAGCATAGACCAAACCACCCTATTATCTGTACCTTAATAATGCCATGGTCATCAGTGCACTCGCCTGAAGGTGGGTGGCAAGGGAAGAGCTCTTCCCACCATACAGGTTTATTCAGAAGCTTGAACTCCATGCAGCTCTGGCACAGCAGAGGTCCGCCAGGTCTCTACTCAGTGCTCCAGCTGTGCCAACACACCTGGAGCTGCTTCCTTCACATATCAATGTGCTGGCAGCTAGTACTGAGCTCAAGGTCCTGAGTGCCACAGACATGGGGGGGACCCTGCCAAAGGAGCAGGATGAGGCCCAGGTGTCTGCTCTCACAGGCAGTTTCCAGTAAAAGAGCTAATGTGAGATGAAGGTCCCCAAAGGGCAGTTATTTTGGTAAGGCAGAGCACCCCGATGGGCTGCCAAATTCTAACTATAGGAGCAGCAGGCTGGGCACCTGTGGGGCTCATCTTTCACTGTTTGCCTCCACATTGCCTGAAGCAGCAGAAAGACCACCAAAAGCTTTCCCTTGTCCCTTCTGTGTCCTTCCCAGTCACTAATACATCCCAGCTATGCATCCCACTGCACCAGCACACCTCCCTGACAACTCATTCCTAGAGACAGCAGCTGGAAGCAAAGAGTTATCTGAACAATAAAAACTAAACTCATAAATGAATTCCTGGCTTTTTCCTCCAGTTTCAGCAGAGCTTGGAAGCTATTTGGCCAATGTTCTCCTGACCAGCCTCTTGGATTCAGCCACAAGCCAGTTATTGGAAGAAATTCATGCACCCAGGAGTAACACAGGGCTTACACTAGAAGGTCAAGGGCACCCTGGGATGCTTCGAAGATGCTCATCATAACCATACTTTGTATCTGTAGCTATCCTGCCCAGTACAAACATGGAGCCCACAAACAGGAATCCCTCTCCAGCCCCTCTGCCTGCTCCCTGTACAGCAGAGGGATTGTGTGCACCATGGCCTTGGGGACCCCTGGCCAGCTCTTTCTTCTTGGATTTGGTTTCTTTCCACTTACTGTCCCCAAAGGGTTTCCTTTTACACTTCTGTATATATTTTATCTTAAATGCTAATGGAAAATTCAGGGAGGCCGGATCAGAAATGGAACTCTCGGCATTTAATCACTTCCCAGACGCTGGCTCGGGCTGTACCATTTGATACAAATCCTTCTGTCATCTGGGCACTGGGAACACCAGACCTACTGCCAGCCCAGCCCAGGCCCAGACCATCTCACACACAACCCTCCTGTACAATGAGGATTGCAGATATTTGCTGCCTTGCCTAAGTTTAGAGTGCACAAAAGGACACAACTTGGTTTAAGTGCGACAGCAGAAGTGCTTGTGAAATACAAGGGCAGGAGAAACAAGGAGCTTGTGGGACTCAGCAGCCTCTCTATTTTTCCCCCCAGAAAAGGGCTTGACACAACAGTTATGTCTTCCAAGAGATGTGTCTTTAAAAAGTAAAAAGTAAGAACACCTTATGTAGGAAGCAACAGAACAGTGGAAACACTGCAGAAGAGTTATGGGCTATGTCCTGTCCTGGCTCCAATTCCTCAAAACAGCTGAGCAGTTTCCCCAAAGCATTGTTGGCTAGCACAGACCCTGGCATGGAAAACTTCAGCTTCCAAGGGCAGAAGAGGTGAAAGTTCAAATTTAATACATGGAACTGAGCATTTATGCAGTCTTAATGTCACCATTAATTCTATTAATGTTATTAATCCCCAAAAGAGTGAAAGAGAGGGCACTAAGTTGTGAAGACAAGACAAGGCACAAGACATTTTATTTTAAAAAAAAAGGAGGGGGTGTTTAAATCCCTGACTGGTACAGCTGCTTCTGTGGTATGAGACGTCACCACACTCAGTTACAGCTTTCCTGCGTATGTCATTGTCATGGAGGGAGACACTTAGATGGCCAGAAAATTTTAGTCACTAATTTCTCAATGAAGCCCATAAACATATCTGAGATTAATCAGCAAATCTTCTTTGCTGGTGAATCCAACAGCTTATTTTACTTATTGTACTTATTTTAACAAAAAAACCATTTCCCTTGCTGCTGAAAATTCATCTCTTACTGCTACACTGGCATCAGGCAAGTGGTTTAAATTACAACAGGGGANCAAGGGCTGGACAACAGGGTTCGCTGTTTGAGCTGCATCCTGGAGTGGCCGATCGCAGCCCGGGGATGTGTCACCCCGCAAGAGAAGTGTCCACTCCACTTGAAGTGAATTTGGTCTCTGCAATAATTCATCCTGCCTACTTAGTCACTCTGTAAAGCTGCAGCAGAGAGGATTTCACGTTAAACTGAGGAAGGTGTACAGCTCATTTTTGCCAGTTTTATTTCCATTTGAATGGATTTAGTTACAAGCGATAAAGAAGTCCTGAAGGGCGGCAGATAGGAATATCAGAGCCTGGGCCCATGCAGAAGAGTAGCTCTGGAAGGGATTGTGTCCTTTTCCAGTCTCATCCCTAAAGACCAGGACAAACATACGGGTCTCAATTGCCTCTCCTTCCTGTAGTTGGGGTATATTAGATCAAAAAGTGCGAGATGAATTATGCTGGGCAAGAGGTGCTCAAATGTGCAAGACACAGCTGACCACAGCTGATCTGATGACCAAGCACCAAGATCAAAGGAAGGAAACATCATCCCACAAGCAGCCAAACATTCCACAGTAGGCTCTTAAGCAAACAAAACACAGCAATCTAGGGTATGGAACTCCAACATTTTTGCACAAGAGTCTGAGGACATCAGCAGGAAGACTCCTTAATCTGCCCCAGCAACCAGCAGGAAGGTGTGCCTTCAGCCTCCAGTTGACTGGGCTGGAGGGAAAGAGGCAGTCATGATTAAAAGCCACACAAGAGGTAAATGATGGAGGGTGGTAATTAGTTCATCTCTACTTCCACCCCAGGTAAGGTTTAAAAAATCCCTAAATCAGCTTTGTCTGAAGCAAATGAAGATTTAGTTTTGATATTAGCACTCAAAGACTGAGTCATTAGGCTTTGGGACAAGCTGAGGAGGTTGCCAATTCTCCTTCATTAGTTTCATATGAGGCAGAGACACACCCTTGAGGGACAGGCCATGCAGAGTAAATCCAGATTTCAAAAACAGCTGAACAACACCATCCCCTTCCAGACTTGCTCACTCAAGGACTTCCCAGGCTAAAGTGAGAGTGAGAGCAGCAGAGATGATGCTCTGACGGGCTGAGAGGAGAACCACAGAGCACAGACTGAATAGCTTGTGTAGGCTCCCTTCCAAAGCTTGACTATTTTGAAGCCTTGTGCTTTGACAGGCATCTGTTTCAGCTTGGCTTAATGTCCCCCTGCCCTAACACAGCCCTACAGCCACCCATCCCCCCACAAAGGGGCAGATGCACCTCACGGGATGTTTGCTCCATGTCAGGGATGCTAATGCAGCAACCTGTGCATGCTCTTTGTTTTCAATGCAGCATTTCAAAAAGCCTCGTCGTTCATTTAAGGTGAAGCAGATGCTGTTCCTCTGGTCTCTTTGAACAAGCTTATCTATGGGCTGGATTTCATTAAGTGTCTTGTTCTACATTTAATAAGCTTGCAAGTCTAGACACTTAGGTTCTCCCTCTATCACCCCTTTGGTGTACCAGCAGGTAGAGACAACAGAGGTTAAGAGAGAAATATTTAGCCAGCAGATTTAGATGCTATCAAGATGATTGCATAATTCTACTTTGACTCACTGCAATTTCATACCCAGGGATTTTTTCTCTCACCCTAGTGCCAATCCCTTTTGAAAGCAAGAGACTTCTACCCACTGTAGTGGCACAGAGGAAGTTGCTGGGAGGTTCAAGACACAGACTTTGGGATATTCATAGAAAACTCACGTTGAACCAATGACCAAACAAAGGAACAAATGTCCAGAGGAGCTGCATGGGGGAACTGTCCTTTACTGCAGAGTGTGATGGTGATGTACAAGCAGAATTGTGTGAGCAACCCAGTCCAGTTGAGTTGTAAGATACTTCCATATGCAGCTGACTGTCACCT
Source organism: Hylia prasina (assembly GCA_013397195.1). Taxonomy (NCBI): domain Eukaryota; kingdom Metazoa; phylum Chordata; class Aves; order Passeriformes; family Sylviidae; genus Hylia; species Hylia prasina. The sequence continues at coordinate 6,712 of VYXD01011673.1, forward strand.
CACTCCCCAGCCAACAAGGACAATCCAAGCTGCAGCTTGACATCCTGCTCCTCTCCTCCCCAGATGCCCAGGCAACAGGGGGCTGCAGCATCTGGGAGCACTGAGGCACCTACAAAGCCCCACAGGAACCAACCAAGAGCTCAGAAGCAAACCAAGAAATGCCCTGGAACCTCAGCCAGGCGCTGTGCCCAGTGTCTAAGCATTGACTTCAGCTGTTTGCAGAGGTGCTCTCAAAGGGAAAGCACCTGGCTGCAAGGTGGGCAATGCTGGCTGTGTGCCAGCTACCTCCAAAGGGAGCTTCTTCCTGCAGCTCCCATGAGCTAGGCATGCCCTATAAAGAGCCAGTCTGACAGGACACACTGTGGACCCAAGGGCAGTACCTAGACCAGTCATTTGCTTATCTGTCAGCAGTTATCATCACTCCTGTGATGGGAACTCAGCCGAGACTTGTTCATTATGGTTCTGACCCTGCATCACACTTGAACCCTCGGCCTCCACACAAAACCACTCTGTGTTTATCTGCTGTTCTGCTTAGCCCCAAAGGCAAAAAGTGAGATGGATACAAATCCTGTGGGTTCACAACACGCTGGGAAAGATCAGCATTGTTGTGGATCAGGGCTGCAAGATGTCCACATTACAATTACGCACACTGTGGGGATGTACCAACAAAACCAACTGCAATCTTACATTAGAGCAAAATGGCTTTTCAAAAGATTAATCAGAAAGAAAGATCTCTCTCTTTGGGAAACAAGCAGCCATAATCAGCAAATACTTCTCTCTCACGAGATTGCAAAACAAGGCATGCTCTGCCCTCTGAGCCGAGTCATGAACTTTCCCAGCAAAGGGGGAGACAGGGCAGAACAACTGCATAGAGAACAACAGGATGGGGATTTTTCACATTTTTATCCCAAGGAGAGCAAGCTCGAGGTCTCTGCACTTACCATCAAACTTCTTGTATCGGGAACTAAACATGTTTTGTAGGTGATTGCTGAGCTCTGTGACAGCGTTTCTGAAGTCATGTTTACTCTGCTGACTGTACTTCTCTTCCATTTCTTGAGAGCAGCATGTGTAGCCTTGCGAGCAGACTTTCAAGTGGTCACCTGAAAAGCAGAGAAGAAAATATCCCACGTTAAAAGGACTCTCTATGCCAGAGAAAAGTGGCAGGGTGTGTGAAGATTTGCAGCACCATTTACTTGTAAGGAGATCCCCCCGCTGTAAGCGCTGGACTAAGCACATCAAAACCTGATTCTTTAGAGAAACTTTATAGCAACACATGTAAAAATCTTGTCTTTCTGTGAGAACATTAAAAAGTGTCTTCTTACTTATTCAGTTAATAAACAGAATAAACAGGTACTCATCCTGTACAGTATAATTAGAAAAACCAGAAAATTGACCTGTATATAAATATATTGTATATGGTAACCTGCAAGAAGTTTTTGCTGAGTATTTTTAATACTTTCAGTTCATGCAGTTAATACACATCAGTGACAATTGCTCTTTTTGTCCAGATAAGTGCTTTTTTCTTCACCCCTCCCCAGTCCAACTATCAGAGAAGTAGTCTCTTGCACAGTTGTCACTGACACTAAATTATACTTGCTTTATGCAATGGCTCATGAAAACACTTCGTATTTCCCAGCTCCTAATTTTGCAGTTTTCTCTCGTTATTCTGGAGGAAACAGGGGGTTTGTTTTTGGAGACTTCAAACAGATTTTTTTTTCCTTTTCTCTTTCCTAAGAGTCATCTGGCTCAAGCTGGCTTGGTCAGAGTCACATCACCAAGTGTTTCAGTATCTGCAACAGCTCCATTTCAAAACCTCTCACACAATCTGGACATAGGATCTGGACCCATATAAATTGCCTTTAGATCCTTGCAGCAGTCTGGGATGAAGCTGTCCCCTTCCTGCACCACCTGTAAAAGGCCATTGTCCGTCTTGTGGGCCAAGATAAACCTTGTCACTGCAGTCCTCAGCTCCAGCTCTCCGACAGGCACAACCAGCACCAACACCAAGCAGGTGGGCTGATGCTGAAGTGGTTCAAATTTGGGCAAACTGTGCAAATCTTTGTCAACACAGAAAATACCATCCAAACAAGCAGTCAGGATGAGAAACTCATGTTTCCAAGTCAGATGGTATTTTAAAAGACACAGCCAACATGTAAGCTGCTGCCTTCTCTCCCATTTCACACCCTGCTGCCAGACCTTACCCTTCATTCTGAGGAAACAGATGGAGAAGGGAAAGCTCTTCCCTGCCTGCTCCCACCCTGAAAGTCACCAAGGACCTCCAGTCACCAAGGAGGTTCTGAGACTCACTGTCAGAGCTGCAAAGGACTTGTCAGCCCCCATGCAGAAAATAACACCCTCCTGACAGGCATACACCACGTTTAAGGACGAGCCATCCATCCTACTTGCTAGAGCATCAAAACTGGGTTTAGAAAAACAAAAGCAGGTTTTGGACAGTTCAAAGCCTGTCCATGGTTAACACAACAGGTTGATGCACTGTCTGCCTTATACAAGATTTCTCAACAGCCTCTTTTGCCCAGGTGGTGAAGCTTTGTATCACTTTGTATGACTTTGTAGCCCAAAAAGGTTAGTGCCTCTCCTTACAGACACTTCAGGGCCATCTCAAAAAATTACGTAAGTATTTTTATCTCTCTGTCTATATATATAGTTCCTGAGAACCTCTCCTCCTAAAATCTATTTCCCTTTTGTGCTACAGGGTTTGTTTGTTTTGTGTGGCATTATAGAGAGACCTTAACCAGCAAATAACTCTGACACACCTAATTTATTGCACAAGACCATCCACTGCTCTTCAATTACAGAAAGCTCAGAGTCTGCTACGGGAAACAGCACTGCTTAAGCACAACTTTTGGAAAACACAGAAAAAACTCAATGACTCCTTAAAGAGACAACTTTTTTTCACAGACTTCTTTCTGTCTCACAGGAGCACCTCCAGCAGCAAATACATGGCTCCAAGGGAGGCAACTCCAGGTAGCTTCATAAGTCATTTAAACAAGCGGATGGGGTGCACCCAGATTTTCAGATCCTTCCCACTTAATACGTCCCGGAGTATGCCTGGGCACTTCTCTCGGAGCCCACCTTACCAGCAAGCCTCAAAATAAGAAAGTGCCCAAGCATCACTGCTTTATTTCACCTTCAATCTCTGCTCCAATTCCAATACAGGACTAAGGACTCAGATGCAACATTAACCATGAACAGCAGCAAAGCAAATTCAGGGCTACTGACAGCAGGATTTCTTTTCCTAGTTACACTTCACTTCTGAAGTTGTCCATAGATACCCTACAATCCCTAATACAGTGGTTTTAACAATGTCTCCCATTTATTTATTATTTTTAAAAAGCCCAGAGTATTTCACAAATAAAGGTATCAGTTTCACATCTATTTACATCATTAAATTACAGTTACCAGCCTGCCTAATGTTACAAAGCAAAACCATTTCCTCTAATCCCCTTTGTCCCAGATTTGACAGTGCCTCCCCAGGACACACGTGCAAAGCCAAGCAAGAGCACTACTGACAGTAAATCAAGCCTGCACAGATCCCATTTGGTTGATCATTAAGAAATAATGCTCCAAAATGTAACTCAGACATTCAAAAATGAATGACCAAGCAATCTAATTATGGAAGATATTTCTCAGTCATGTCAGCACTATGTGGTCTTGGCTCATGATCAAGAATTAGCTCTGTCTGGAACTGAAGAGCTCTGGCTACTCAGTGCTAATCATAGGAGGATGTACTCTGCTACCCAGCATTTTAAAAACAGAAAGTTTAGAACTGTGGGCTGCTTTTCTTGCAGTTTTCTTATGCCAAAGTGGGACATGTCATTGGAAAGTCACTGGAAGACACTGGGGGTCCCAGTTTTCCCACACAGAGGTTTGTCCTTAGCAGAACCACATCCCTAAGAATATATCCAACCAACACTGCACAGTGTGTGAGAAATCTCATGTCTGGCCTTTTAAATCTGCTAGCAGAGCTGATCCATTCAGGATCCATCCACGGGACTCATCCCACGCAGACAGACCCTGATGCATGACATCATCAAGCAGCTTTCAAACACCACGGTGCTACAACTAGGGGAATGGAAGGGATGAAGGCTGGAGAGCTCCATCTGAGCACGGACCAGTTACGCACACACAAACACCGACCTGGAAGCACGATCAAAGCCAAAGCTCTTTGTCAAACTGGCAGTGAACTCCTCTAAGGAAAATGAATGAAAAGTATGTGTATTTAGGCATACTTAGCAGAGACCTAATGTTTATGTATATTATGTAGAGAACGCTCATGGTGTGCGCTCACTGTCAAGGACACATTTGGCAATAATTATTTCCCAAGTTAAAACTCATCAAACAGTGCCCATACAAGGCAACTCTTCATCTACTGTTGAGCGTGAAAACCTCGGCAGTTTTTGTAATTTATCACCATGAGAGCACAGCAAAAATATAACTCTGCCACAGCCTCCTTTCAAGTTAGGCTTTTTATTGAATTGTTTGGCAGGGCGTGCAATCATCACATCGGGGGCTGCATGGCAAAAAGAGCTCAAGTAGCAGAGATTGACTCCAAATATCCACCGCATATGCACACCATCACCACGGCTTGACATGGATTTGCAGTACATCTTTCTCACAGCCTGCTGCAGCAAGACTTTTCCTTGTTTTAAGATACATATGAGTACAGAGAGAGAAATGAGGGACCAAAAATTATGAAAGAAGTTTTCTACTTGGCTGGTTAACAGGACAGCTCTGGGGAATGAAAGTGGTTGTTTAAAGACAGAAGTGTGACGGTACATGACGTTACCATCTGTACATCCAAGTAAATGCACTGAGAAAGGTAATATTGCAAAATTATGATTTTAGCCATTACAGAAACATCGCATTTAGCAGACTCCAGGCACACAGAGTTTCTTCTGTATTAAGTAACTATTTTGCAATGTGTTGAAAAACAAGTTTTCATTAAATAAGTAAGTGAGCAGTTTAAACTCAGGGGCTATATGATACTGAGCTCTCTTTACCAAACAATTTTCCAAGACCTTTTCAAAATGCTGTTTCTGTATGTCTCACACACCTTCCAAGCCTGCTTCTCGGCACCTAACTAACTCCAAAACTAGCTAAAGCTCTGGGAGCTTTTTCCTCCTCCTGCTGGGAGGCAGGGGGAGGGTATTTCTTTAAAAGGCTCCCCACACAGCCCAACCCTTCACTGGAGCTTGGTAAACAAGCCAGAACTGGTTTATGGTCTGGGACCTTACTGCTGGACTTTGCTCCCATGTGGGAAATTAGACTGGGGAAAGGTTGGGTGGTGGAGGAGCAGGAGGCAACCACTGCTGAGGACCTGAAAGCAGGGCCAGCATTTCAGCCTTGTGCACACATGGGCCTATGTCATCTTTAAAGGAGTTTTATGACTTCCTATGAACCAACTACCAAAGGAATCCCGGACTGTAATGCCGGACCCTAATCCAATTTCACACTAGAGTTGCCTTCTAATTATCACAGAATATTAGGCTTCCACCCATCATATATAATTGACATGCTACCGAGGCTTTACAAAACCCCCAACAAAGATGACAAGAAACACTAGCATCACCCCTGAGCACAGCTCCACTGCACCAGCCCCGCATTAGCAAGGGGCAAGAAGAAGAAAGAAAACCATGAGCTAGTGAATGCCTCTGGCAGAGTCATTGAGACAGACATCTACCAAACTGTCCACTCAATCCAATCACATTTGGTTTACCCAAAATACCAAAAATGCCCTCTTTTCCTGGCTACAAAATGATCTGTGGATGCTAAGGACCTCTAGGAATGGACCATGAGCTCTTGTCCCAATTGGTGCTGCCATAATCCCTAGAGGATGTGTCCTACGTGTATGCTGTATGCCTACAGCATTATCACTGCTTATACTGTTGTTAGATACCTACTAAGGAAAAGCACTACCAAAATGCAGAGAGTCTTTGCATTTAACTATTTTCAGGTGAAATTACACTAAGCTGTGAACACCAAAGGGAGGAAAAAATAGCTGTCTCTGGGATACACCGCACCCCCAAAGCAACCCTGCCACCTCCTCCCTCCTCTTGTCACACACACACGATGCTTCAAGGCATGCTTTCTTCCTGGCAGAAGCAGCAAACTTGAATTTTTAGTTGATGCCTCTTCTCAGAACTCTCCTTTTTCACTGGGTGGTCAGTGCTCTCCACTTGCTTTAAAGCTGTGCTGCTGTCAGCCTTGTGTTTATTTTACTGGGGAGAATACTCCTGTGGAGATGGTCGCGTGCCAGGAAGGAAGGGATATATAACAGCATTGAGGTCCTGCTAAGAGTGGTGACACATCCACCAAGGGCAGTAGAGTTAGAATCCTATGCTCACATCCTACAAATGATGCAGAGCTGCTGGTACCCTCTGATCAGAGCAGGGCAAACCAGGCTGGCAGATCTGGGGCTGTACTTCCTCGATGCTCCTGAGTGCACGGTGTTACAACCATCCCAAACCTTGATTTCAAACACACACTTCCAGGAGAAGCACTGTGCGCAGCAGCCTCCCTACATCTATCACCAGACACAAAATAACATACCCCATTTTCCAATGTGAATCATTTCCCATTCCCATTCTAAAGGCTCATGCAACCAGAACCACCTCTCCTTTCTTCCCTCTTCAAAACACTAGTAACTCCTGTTGGGATCTCACACCTAAAAAGCACCAGAAGAGGTAGCATATACTCCATGTTCCCTAACTCAGTTCCTCATCATGGAGGTCAGCAGCCAGCCACCACTCTCCATCCAGGCATGGGGCTCCAGCCTTTTCAGAATCACAGAAGATCTTGGTCCTGGATTCAACCATCATGGATTCTCATGGCCACCTGAACCTTTTTTCCCAACCACACAGGATTTTTTAAGCCAGAAGACATGTTCACCACATAGTCAGCTCCCAAAGCTGACTTAGTAGGGTTATGGATGTACCACAGTTTTGCACCATGTGCCAGCATGCAGCATATTTAGCATTCCACCCAATTAGCAACCATTTTATATAAATGGTTTATTTGCCTTATTAATGTTAAAGCCACTTGTTTCCCCTGCACTTCCACTTAGGTTATTAATCAATGTGCATTTCAGTTGTTTTGCTGATTACTCTAATGGCACAAAAAAATTCCCCAGACTCACAGAGAAAGCTTATAATAGTGAAATTATTTTTTTTTTGCAAACTTGTCAAGCAGTCAAAATGCACTCTTTGATACCCAAACCAAAGCCCTTTCACCTACGCTTAACAACAGGGAACTATTTTCAGTTGAGCTTTACTGCATCTGTTAACTCAGCTGCTAATCCATCTTGCAGGCACGGGAATGGCAGTGCACACAATACCTCAGTGACATACCTCCCTTCAACACAACAAATAATCCTAATTATTTCCATAGTGTGTACCTACAGTTACTTAAAATATCGTATACAACCGAGGTCTGTCTGGCTTCTATTTTTCCATTTTGCTTTGTTGACAGCTTTGGGTTCACAAATTTACTGCCAAGAGGGTCAGGGAGTGCAGAGAACAAGAGAGATTTATATCCATGTGTGTACATTAAGCCAAATGCACATTAAGAAACTTAATTTTCTACTGGAAAGAGCAACTTAGGACACAAAGAGGGCTCTTGCACCCACCCGCCCAGGTTCAAATAACCACTGCAAAGCTCATCCTGGACCTGATGACAGAGCCAGTCCCTGAAGGCCCAAGGCTGGGTAAATGTTGTCTGCTGAGGTCAACCTGAGTGATTCTGGGACATCCCTCCTGGGCAGGGATAGACCAGGAGAGCCCTTTCCATACTCCTAACTCAGCTCCTCAGCCCCAAAGACAAAGATCTGTCTCTGCTCTCCATAGTGGCACAGAGAAGCGTCACTGATCAATGAGATCCCCTCCTGCCCAGCTCTCAAACTGAGGCTGGGGCAATGGAGAGGTTCAGGTGGGAAGACCCCAAGGACCAAACCCAAAAACTCTCTACAGCACATCTAGGCTGGGCTCTGCCCTTTGCAGGTGATATCTAAGCAAGGAGGATGCAGGATCTTGCCTTCAGCGAGGTTTAAAGTGTTCATTAAATGCTAAAACTCAGCTCACCTGAGGAAAAATATCATCACTGCTTCATTTCCATACCACAGCCAACAATTTCCTACCCGACAGGGTGGCCCGAACAGTGCAAGGTTTTACACCCTAGAAAAATATGCCATGATAGAGCCTGCTTTCATTCCAACAAACAGGATATTGAGTCAATTAGTGGCACACCAAACACAAACCAGACAGATGAAGATAATACATTTCGGCAAACATCAGAAGAGAGAGAAACCACACAAAGACCCGAATATACAAATAAGGCGGGGGGGGGGAAATAATATTAAAATATTACATAATTAAACTTATTATTTAAGCAAATCTGAAAAGGAAGTAACTGGCTAACTACAGGATTCTCCCTGGCTCTAGCTAAGACGGAAACCTTCAACAAAAACCAAGCGTTGTTTCTTAATTAAAAAACAAAACCAAAAAATCCTCCTTGGTATCTCTGAGTGAGAACTTAGGAAATGCAAATTTTCTTTATTATCACTAAATTCTTCAGGCATGAAATAGTTTTCATAACATGTCTCTGCCTACACACACTAAGTGAGTGGTATTATACAAGGGTCAAGGTATGCTGAAAATTATTGTTTTTCTCTCACTTCTCTGGTGAGGAGGTTGGATACAGATAATAGACCAACTCATCTCCAGGATGACTGAGCTCCTCTATCAGCTACCAAAGAACGTGAAAAAAGATCAATACCTGCAGTCAGTAACTCTTACCTTTACCTAAGGGTAAAAGTCACAGGGAAAAGAAGTTGCATACAGCCAGCAATTAGACTTCAAAATTCAACAGAGATTGGCCAGCAGATTTTACCAGGGTAATCCAAAAAACCTCACCAA
>VYXD01011676.1:1838-169594 GCA_013397195.1 Hylia prasina
GATGGAATATGAAATCATGGGTGAAGTCTATCCTTAAGAGTTTGATCATTTTACTAATCATTTTCCTAGCAATTGGGTTAGTTTACAGAATCCTGAAAGGAGAGATACAGAAAAGAACATCCTGGAACAGAACCATAATGAAGGCTCTGACACGAGACAGGATTCCACGCCCAGCATCTTTGATCCGCAACAACATCCATGGCAAAGCTCACAACAATCAAGGATTTGAAGGCGAACATCCAGTCTAAATTTTGAAGTTTATTGGACTGTATTAAGTGAAAGCATTTACACTTAGTATATTAGAGTGAAATACTTTCAAAGGGGGGAATGATAGTATAGAGTTAAAAATTATTCTCGGGAACAGTAACTAGGGTGGGTATGAACAGCAAGGTCTAGGACACAGTGTTAGCGTCACTATAGTCAGCCTATGCTATTGTTTTAACCAAGTCAAGTCTGAACCTATGTCCGGGTGGAGAATCAAGGGGGAGAGTAAGTGTGATTTTGTGATAGTAACCAGGGGCAAATAATTAGTAGTTACGGGAGAAATATTGATTGAGGTATTAATTTACGTATTAATTTGCGCATTGATTTACACATTGATCTACGTATGTATAATGTAAAACTATAAAAACCACAAGCGTTTGTATGTCTGGTGAGCATAGATCTGGGTCTGAGACCCCTATGCTCCCATAGGGCGTAATAAAAGCACCTTCATATAATTGCCTCTGTGTAATTATATGTTTTCCCAGCGCTAACACAGGGGAAGCCCTGAAGGTGCAGGGCCTCCTTGCCCAACCCACCTCAGCACCATAATCCATCTCCTTCTTGAAGATGGCTTTCACAAATCAAAAAGTAGGTATGTAGTCTTTACAATACCAACTAATAAAAACTTGCTTTGCAATCACAAGAGAGTTTCAGATTTTGTGCATGGGAATCCTCTAGAACTTGCAGCAACCTTGATTCTGGAAGAGCCCAGCTGCATGTGCCCTGAACCCAGCTGTGAGGGATTCCCTGGCAAGTGTCCACGGAGGGCAAAGGAGCTTGCAATGCGAAGTATTCAAGACTAGCTTCCTGAAAGCACAGCAGTGCTCTGTCCCCACACAGGATCAGGAACCAGAGGGCAGAACCAGAGACCAACCATCCGGGCTTAACAGGGTGCTTTGGGTGTGCCTAAGAGCAAACGAAGCAGCAGCACCGCGGCCAAGACTCAGACGCAGGACCGCGTCAGTGTCTCGAGCGCTGTCCGGCAGTGCCGGGATCCCGGGTGCAGTTGTGGTCGCCACGACTGAGGAATTGCAGCCCCTGCCTCAGAAAGCCAACCAAGTGAGAGCAGAGGGACGGCGCCCTTCCAGTCTCTCCAGGGCATGGCTGCAAAGCAGCCCCTGCTGCTGCTTCTTCCTGCGCCTGTGTTTGGGGTGTGCTGCTGGCAGAGCCAGCCAGGTTGTGCTCTGTGTTCCACAGCCTGTTGAGAGCCGGCACGGAGAAGTGCTGCGTGTGCAGCAGAGAGTCCTGGAAGGTGCTGGCAAGATCATCCTGCAGGAACAGGGCTCTGGTCTCTGGCCGGGAACAGCCTGGTTTTGCTGCCGTGACCGCAGTTGAGGAGTAGAGGCAGGTGAAGAGGCAGCAGGCAAGCTTGTGTTTGTAGAGAGCCTGGGGCTGCACGTCTGAACCTCCACCTGGAAACACACTTGGGGCAATACGAGCCAGAGCTGGAGTGCCTGTTCTGAAAGGTCCAGAAGGAATTCAGCCTTGCCAGGGTTTCTTAAGAGTGTGTTGGTGTTCCCCAGCAAAGCACAAACACATTTCGGGAAATGCCTTTGGAGGAAAGGGGCTTGCTTCTCAAGGAAAGTGCTTCTCAAGGAGCTCCCAGTGAGGTAGGTGCAACTGTCCCCCTTTGGCTCTCTGTGGTCCTTTCAGTCCTTGAGGCAAGTTGCACTTGGCAGAGGGGCAGGGGAAGGGAGAAGGCTGTGAAGAGCAGCTTTGGCAACCGCTTGGATGCACGGAGGCCAACCCAAGCACCTGCAGCAGGAGGAGTTACCCCCCTTTGGACAGAGGTGGGAGCAGGAGCATCTCTGTCCAGCTGCGATGTCCAAAGCTCTCCTTGAGAGCTGTGAATTAAAAGGACTTTCTTTACGCACTCACTTGTCACATCTCACCTGTCCGGTGTGTTTCAACTCCTGGCAACATGCATTTTTATTTGCCTCTTGCTTGCTGGCAGCTGCTCTGGCCCAGGGCCAGGACAGAACTGGGCTGTGTGGGCCAGGCAGTGCCAGGAGTCTTGTCTGATCTCGGTGTGTTTGTGGCCTCAGAAAAGGAAGGTTTGCCTTCCAAGGTGTCCTGCTCATTGGCTCTTCCTGTCCATCTGGGAGAGAACAAGGTAGGCATTTCTGGTAGCTGGGCATTAGGGGGCCCTTCAAATGGGGGCGTGTTGTGGAGCAAGCCCAGCTGTGATACCCTGAGAGGAGCCCAGTGCTCCTTGCTCCTCTCGGCTGACACATGAGAGTGTCTGGTTTCGGGATGACCCTGGCTGTGTGAGGGGGAATTTTGTGGATGCAAGGCAGCCGGTCCGGTCCCGCAGTGGGTCCCAGCAGTGCCTCGCAGCATTCCCGCATCCACATCAGCATGCTGGCCAAGAGAGGTCCTGGAAGCTGAGGCAGCTGATTTTAAGCTTTTGCTTAGCTGCCGGCAGGTCAAGGCCAACAGTGTTCCCTCAGGATATGGCAGTCCTCAGGGGTCCCCCCAGAGCTGCTTGATGCTGCCAGCTCCTTGGGGCACCAGTTGCTGTCCTGTGGAATGTTCTACCTCCCCCGAGAGAAAAGAGGGAGCTGGACAAAGAGCTTGCCAGGCTGCTGTCAATCCTTTACCAGCAGTCCTGGTGAAGTGGAGGAGTCCAAGCCCAAATGCGCAAACGTAACAGGCGTGTGCAGGAAGGGTCGGTGGGAAGGATGATCCAGGAGCTGTAGGCTTGGCAGCCTGAGCTTGCTGGCAGGGAAGGCCTTGGAGCAGATCCTCTTGAGTGCCATCCCACGGCACATGCATGGAACCAAGGGGTCTGCTGGAGGGTGGAAAGCTCTGTGGAGGGATGGGAACAGCTGGGCGTCCCAGCGGGGTGCTGAGAGCTTTGGTGCGGGTGTTTGGAGGGGTTGGTGTTGCTGGGCGTGTTGGGGAAGGGGCTGTCTGGAAGGTGAGAGGTCTAAGTTGGAATTTGAGTCAGTTTGAAAGCAGCATCTGTGGTTTGGCACAGCTTTGGTTATGGAGGGCAGAAGGAATATGTGTGACTTTTTCTGGTAGTGGTCCTGATTCTCATGCAGAAAAGAAGAGGGGAGAGCTGTCCTTTACTGGCCACTTAGATATCTGTATCAGGGGGAGGGTCTGCCTTTTTGCAATCTGCTCCTTTGTTTGGGTTGCTTTTGTAACACCGAGTGGACTGGCATTCCTTGAGAGCTCTTATTCCGTAATAGAATTAGGATATTATCATCCCTTCATCAAAAACCATTTGCAAACCAAAAAATGGACCTTTTTTTTGCCTCAGTTTAGTGCTCTTTGTTGTAAGTGACTCTAAATGGATGACGTTAAGGCAAATGAGTTGCCGCTTTGAGATGGGAAGCAAACCTCCAAACCTTTCCCTTCCCAATTAATTTGGGAACTTTGCAACTTTCAGGAGCTACTTGAGTTGAGCAATGGGGACGTAAAGCTTTCCTGAATTGAGGATTCTTAAATGCCATATTCTTCTGTGCTTTTGCTGCAGAGGTGATTTTGTGCTGCCAGAAATGACTTCAATGAGAAAATAATCCCAGCATGGAGTAACAGCTTCGGACAGAGACCAAGAGTTGCCAGCAGTTGCTCCAGGCGCTCCTGCCAAGAGCCAGAGGTAGGAAGGAGCACAACCCCCAATGCACGTGGGCTATGGCTGCCCTCTGGCACAGAAGCCGCCCGGGGTCACAGGTCTCTGGGGCAGGAGATGGGTGCCAGGGCTGCCAGGGCTCAGGGCGCAGCCGGTCTGCTTCGGAGGGGACTCGGCCACACCTGCTGCTTTCAGTGCACCCCAGGCCCCAGGGCTCCGAGCAGCATTCATGTCCTGGCCCACACGTTGCTTGTCTGTGTCACGCCCGCCGTTTTAGGATGGCCACCAGCCGGGACGTGTCCCAAGGAGGCCATGCCGGCTTCTGTGGAAGGCCCCCTGCCCTTCGTGCCGCGACTGCGTCGGCAGCCCTGGGGGCTCCTCCTGCTGCCCAGAGCCCACAGAGCAGGGCAGCGTTTGCTGATGCTTTGAGCCATCAAATCATTAAAGATCTGTCAGGCTGTCTCAGACACTTGGGGTGAGGGATTCCTTCCAACCTGGGCCACTTTGGGTGGGGTTAGGGCGGCGCCAGGCCAGGTGGCAGAGTGTGCAAGGGCCCTTTGTGACACGGTGCACCACGGTCATTGAGTGGGACTGGATGTCCTTTGTGACGCGCGGCGACATAGGTGCTGGTGGCGACGCGGCCACGCCACAGTGCTCGGTGCACGCGACGGGACAGGACGCGCCAGAGCGGTGCTGTGAGGAGCCCCCGCACAGCGCACTCGTCCGTGTCTGACCCGGAGCTTTTCCGAGACATTACTCCTGCGGCTGACCTCGTGGCCAGACCGTGGGATTTGGTGACTCGGAGCTTTCCCGAGGCACCTCCCATCCCTGCGGCCAGACCTGGGGACTTGGTGACTCAGAGCTTTCCCAAGGCACCCCTCATCCCTGCGGTCCGTGCCCTCGCGGCCAGACCGTGGGATTTGGTGACTCGGGGCTTTCCTGAGGCACCCCTCATCCCTGTGGCCTGTGCCCTCACAGCCAGACCCTGGGATTTCGTGACCTGAATCGTTTACGAGGAGTCTACTGTCGTTGTGGCAGGAGCACTCAATACCAGAGTGCAGGACTTGCTGTCCTTCAGGCTTCCTGGGGGTTCTCTGTTGCAGGTGCCTTTGAGGCACAACTTGTTGCCTCAGAGCTTTCCCCAGGTATCTGTCTGAAGGTGCCCTCCAGGCCAGACGTTGCCATGGCGGGCAGATTTCTCAGTCTTTTCAGGGTGTTCAGGGGGAGAAGAAATAGAGGCCGTGGAGCTGCTCCAGCACAACAGCCTGAAGAGCTGGACCAGTTGCAGCCACTGAAGGATGGTGAGTGGCAGAGCCGGGCCACAGGGCTGATGGCTGTGGCCAGCTTGGCCCCATCCCCATCCTCATCCCATCCCCATCCCACTGCATCCCACCCATGGACAGGATGGAAGAGGGGCCGAGGCTGCTGTTGCAGCTGCTGTGCTCCATCCCCTGGGGCATCCCTCCTTGCCTGGGGAGCGCAGGGCTGGGCTGTGTTCTCTGGCCTCTCCTGCCACCCCTCAGCTCTGGCTGCGCTCACTCTTTGCCAGATGCAGCCATGGACCGGACACAGGAGCAGGACCACCCCTGTGGCCGCTTCCGTAGAACACTGAAGGTGCCTGAAGCTATCCCCACCTGGGCTGGGCCTGCTGTCACTGCTCTGCCGAGCACCGCGCTTGGAGCACTCCGCGGAACATGCCTCCCTTCCCTGTCCTTTGTTCTCCTGCAGACATTGCGGAAGTTTGTGCCCATTCGACGTAGGCAGACCAGCACCACAGCAAGTGAGGGCACAGCCGAGCCTGACTCCAGGCTGACCGAGCTCCAGGCAGAGACCGATGTCAGCCCAGATTCCACTAAACGCTCAGAAGACTCTGAGACTGCAAAGAATGACGACAGGGCAAAGACTGACATGGCAGTGACCGAGGACATGGCCATCACAAACACAAACACCGGAGAGACTCAGGGCAACGCAAATACTGACGCCACACTCACTCCCACTGTCATTCATGCTCCCACTATGGAGTTTTTCAAGGAGAGTGCTATTTCTTCTCAGCAGCAGGTAAGCAGCTTGGGGCCAGGGCTGGAGGCCTCCCAGGATCGTGTGCCCTCTTAGACCATGGCCGCTGGGCCACCCCCCAGTCTCTGAGGCCAGCAGAGTGTGGTGGGAAGGGAAGCACTACTTGGGGGAAGCTGGGGAAGCTGCTCCCTTGGACAACGCTCCAAGTCTTCCCCATGTCTCCTGCAGGTGCCAGCCACGGTAAAGAACATTCACCAGAGACTGGCGTCCCATGTCACTGTGGATGCCAGGCAGCGCATTAACATCCTGAGGCTGGCTGAAGAGCAACCTGCTGACGTGGTGCTGACCCTCCTGCGCTGTGCCCCAACGTGTGACAGGTACGGGGCCCACCTGCCTTGAGAGCTCCAGGCTCACCAGCCTTTGGGGCCATCGCCCTGCACAGCCTGTGCAATGGGGTCTGCCAGACAGGCGAAGCGCTCCAGGACCCTCGGGCCCTTCTGTTTCCCGAGCCTGCTGCCGCCGTGCTCCCTCCCTGCCTCTCAGGGCACCAGGGCTCTGTCACCTGGGCCTCCACAGGGCATGGTACCGTGCCTGAGATGCCCCTGACACAGAGCTCCGATCCCATAGAGCTGCTGCAATGATGTGGAGAGCCATAGCCTCGTCGGGTCCGACAGTGGAGAAGGTGCTGCCAACACTGCTCAGTGTGATGGAAAACTGGCCTCTGCACAGAATGTCCACCTCCGACGCGGACAACAAGGATGTTTTTGCCCTGGCGGTGAGTTTCTGGAACTGGCCTCTGCTCGCTCGCCGGTTGCCTCTCCATCAGCTCTCCGTCCTNTCCACAGGGCATGGTACCGTGCCTGAGATGCCCCTGACACAGAGCTCCGATCCCATAGAGCTGCTGCAATGATGTGGAGAGCCATAGCCTCGTCGGGTCCGACAGTGGAGAAGGTGCTGCCAACACTGCTCAGTGTGATGGAAAACTGGCCTCTGCACAGAATGTCCACCTCCGACGCGGACAACAAGGATGTTTTTGCCCTGGCGGTGAGTTTCTGGAACTGGCCTCTGCTCGCTCGCCGGTTGCCTCTCCATCAGCTCTCCGTCCTCTCCCTGCCTCAGGCGCTGGCCTAGGCTAGGCTCGGGAGGCAACTCGCCTGCGTCTCCCCCTGCATCTCCCCTCGGGCCCTGCTGCACGGACACCTTAGCACTGAGCTCTGTCTCGGGCTGCTTCTTTTGCAGGCAACTCTGGTGCTCTGGGTGGTTGTCCAGGGGCCTGAGTGCCACGGGGCAATGCTCCGTTATTCAGCCCGCCTCTTTGTGGCTCTGCTCTTCCATATTGTCGTCACCACACAAGAGATGCCAGAGGAAGTTGGTAACTTCTGGNGCTCGCCGGTTGCCTCTCCATCAGCTCTCCGTCCTCTCCCTGCCTCAGGCTAGGCTCGGGGGGCAACAGGCCTGCGTCTCCCCCTGCATCTCCCCTCGGGCCCTGCTGCACGGACACCTTAGCACTGAGCTCTGTCTCGGGCTGCTTCTTTTGCAGGCAACTCTGGTGCTCTGGGTGGTTGTCCAGGGGCCTGAGTGCCACGGGGCAATGCTCCGTTATTCAGCCCGCCTCTTTGTGGCTCTGCTCTTCCATATTGTCGTCACCACACAAGAGATGCCAGAGGAAGTTGGTAACTTCTGGAGAGCATGCCGGGAGGAACACCGCCTTCCCAGCAACCCCAACAGGTCCCAGCCCTCCTGTCTTTTCAACGTCCTTGTGGCCAGCGCCAGTGCTCTCCAGGTGTGACCTGGGCTTTGCTCTGCACACAGGTTTGCAGTGCAGGCCATGAAGGCTCTGCTTAGCCAGCTGTGGTGTGACAAAGAGCTGATTGCTATGGAGAGCAAGCATGGCTGGGACATGCTGCTCTGTGCTGACACCCAGCACTATGCCGTGGGTCTGCTGGCCAGGTGAGACCCCCTTGTCTCCCACATTTCTGCCCTGTGCCCGGGGTGCCGCACACTGTCCCTGTGGTCATGGGCCAGAGGGCTTCGTCACCGAGGGATGGCCTAGCTGAGTGGAAAAGGCTGGGAGAGGAGGGTGCCCAGAAGGGGCCGCCTCCCAAAGCACCCACATCCCCTCCAGGGATGCTGGGGGAACACGGGGCCTCTGTGAGTCAGTCCTGGGAGAGGGTTTGTCCCCCCTCACCTCAGGGTTTTGGTGCCTTTTTCCCCCTGACAGGGAGATGTGCCGTGACTTGGGCCTCATGTGTTCCCACATCGCATTCTACCTACTCCAGCTGCTAAGCAAGGAGGAGCCACGCTGGGATCTGCCCTTCCTGGTGTTCCTTGTGGAGGTGAGCCAGTGCTGCCTCGCTGAGCTGCCTCTCAGCTTTCCGCCCTCTCATAGCTGCAGCTGCCTGGGCTGGTGCTCCAGCCCTGTGCTGCTGCCTGGGCCCAGCCCTGTGTGGTTCCGGGCTCCCGCTGTTCGGGTCCCCTGCCACCGCCCTGTGCCTTTCAGGTCCTCAAGTGCCTGGACTTGAGTGAATGCGCAGACAGTGTCCTGGCAGTCATGTCAAGGCACCTGCGGCGCACGTGCAGGCAGAGGCGTCGCCTGGCGCTCAGAGGCCTTGTGTTGCTCAGCAAGGATCCCTCGATGGTGAGAAGGGGGCAGCGGCTGAAGCTGCACTGGGGAAAGCAGCCCCTTGGGCTGGCTGGGCTTCGGGAGCTGAGGCAGCTGTTCCCAGCTCTCCTGCCTCCTGGTTCGGCTG
The DNA here is from genome assembly GCA_013397195.1 of Hylia prasina. Taxonomy (NCBI): domain Eukaryota; kingdom Metazoa; phylum Chordata; class Aves; order Passeriformes; family Sylviidae; genus Hylia; species Hylia prasina. Next base: position 10,449 of record VYXD01011676.1, read on the forward strand.
CTCGAGTGCTTCGGCACAGGCCTTTGGCCTCTGGGCCCTGCAGCAGCAGGGTGGGGTGGCAGTGCGAGGGCGGTGTTGGCAGCGCAGCTGTTGATGGCTTCCCAGCACAGCCTTGTGTTCTGTACAGGCCAGACGTATACGCAGGCTGTATCGAAGCTTTCTGGAGCTGCTGGGTGATGCTGATGGAGAGGTGGTTGGCATGTCCCTCTCTGTGCTCACGAATGTGTTCCAGGACAAAAACATCCTGCTAGGCAGCAATATCGCCCTGAAGCTAGCTGAGCCACTCCTGTCACTCTTTGGAAACGTAAGGCTCTGTGTCATGGGCACTGGCTGCTGCCCAGAAACTTTATGCCCTGTGGATTTTTAGGCTTTTGCCCAGCTGGGCTGGAGAAGCCGGTGCTGAGGTCTTTTCCGCTTCCTTTCCTTCCTTCAGGACAACAGCCATGTGCAGCTGCTCTCCCTTCAGCTTTTTCAAAAGGTGATGGGCTCGGTAGTGGACGAGGGAAAAGAGCCCCTGAAGAGAACTGTGAGCCAGAGCCTGCTCCCACTCTTCTTGCACTGCCACGAGGTGAACCAGTGTGTGGCGAAGGTGAGGTTTTGCCTGATGCTGGTGTATCCCTGAGAGGGGGCTTGGCTGCCTCCTGCCTGGGCACCTCCCGGGCGGCAGCGTCCTCCTGGCCTTGGCACAGGCACGCAGGTCCCGTGCCCAGTGCTGCGCTGCCATCTCCCGTCTCTGCTGCTCTCCAGGTCTCTCGGGAAACGCTGCACTGTGCGGCTGGGTTCCTGAAGAGGAGCGATCTCGAGCAGGCGCTGAAGAAGAAGCTGTTGAAGTTCGCTGAGTGCCTGGTAAGGACGGCCTGGAGAATCCCGAGCCTCAGCCTGGAGTAGCCCCCTGACGGCGGTGCTCAGTGTGTGGGGCTGGCACCTGTGGTCCCTGTCCAGTGCTGCGCCCAGGGGCACAAGACGCTCCCTTCCCTGGGCCACACGGGCTCTTCTCCGTGCTCCTGCAGCCTCGAGCCGGGTGGCGATGGAGCCCCGGCCCAGCGGGGCTGCGGGGCGGGGCGGCACCGCGGCTCCTCAGGCAGNCCAGCTGGTAGTGGACGAGAGCCGAGCGGCCGAGCACCTGCGCCGGGCCCTGCCGTACCTGGAGAGCCCACAGGAGCCTCTGCGACAGGCGGCCATCTGGTTCATTGGTGAGCCACGAACCCGGGGTCCCTCCCAGCCCCGGCAGCGGCATCCGCGCCCGGCGCCGTGGAGCCGCGCCTGCCCTCGGCGCTGCTGCCGCCCTCTCGCAGCCCGAGCCTCGGGGCTGTGCGGGCAGGGCAGGCCGGGGCAGGGAGCAAAGAGTGCCCGGCCGAGAGGCTGAGCCCGCGCCAACCCTTCCCTCCTGCCGCTCTCTCCAGCTGGTAGTGGACGAGAGCCGAGCGGCCGAGCACCTGCGCCGGGCCCTGCCGTACCTGGAGAGCCCACAGGAGCCTCTGCGACAGGCGGCCATCTGGTTCATTGGTGAGCCACGAACCCGGGGTCCCTCCCAGCCCCGGCAGCGGCATCCGCGCCCGGCGCCGTGGGGCCGCGCCTGCCCTCGGCGCTGCTGCCGCCCTCTCGCAGTCGTGCCCTCGGGCGTCAGCATGCGGNNNNCAAGGGCCCGGGCTGACCCCTGCCGAGGCAGGAGGGCGTGTGGGTGGCAGCGCCGCCGGGAGGGAGCTGTGGCGCTGGGGCCGTGACACGCTCTGTGTTCCCAGGGACCGCCGGGGTGCTCCTGATGGGGCAGGAGGAAGAGCTCCAGGCCCTCAGTGAGGGTGAGTGAGGCCAGCGGGCTGTCAGCGGGGGCTGCCGGGGGGAGCCGCAATGCCTGGGCCGACGGCTGCGATCCCTGCCCCGGCTGCGGAGGGCTTCGCTCCCTGTGCGGACAAGTGGTGGCGTGGGCAGAGCACGGGGAGATTTCAGGCACGTGGGCGGGGCGATTCGCGGCCAGCACCTTGCGGCGAATCCCGTTGGCCCCTCCTCTCTTGTGGCCACGGCAAGAGCTGGGCGGGATGACCCTGGGCAGGAGGGTCTCCTTGGAGTCCCTCCAGTCAACAGCTTCTTCGTCTTCAGCGCCTGCTCGAGATCGCTCCTCTTCAGGAACCCAGCCGCACAGTGCAGCGTTTCCCGAGAGACCTGGAGAGCAGCAGAGACGGGAGATGGCAGCGCAGCACTGGGCACGGGACCTGCGTGCCTGTGCCCTGGAGATGCGGGCTCTGACCATGGCCCTGTTGCTCTCTCTTCCAGCTCTTCAGGCCCTGAGGGAAGACGACAACCCCCCTCTGATAAGCCTTTTTGTTCAACTGACGTTCGAGAGGCGAGCTGCAGAACTCCTTTCGTCTGCTAGCACAGAAGAACCAGTGTCCTTAGAAGACCCCCAGGTACCACAGAAGATGAGACCACCCGAAGACCAGAGGAGACCAGCTGGAGCTCCAGGCACAGCTGATGACTGGCACAGCAGAGCCCGTGGGAAGCTTGCGTGGCTTCAGCCCTCTCCCTGACTGCCACTCTGTCCATCCCTTTTCCCTCCACTCTTCCTCCCTTTTGACAGCTCCATCCCCTCAGCCCTCAGACCATGCCCATCCCCTTTCTTCCCTCCCTGCTCATCCCTTTGCTTTGCCTTCCCTTAATAAACAGTTTGGCTTGTTCGCTTTATCTGCATCTCTGTGGAGCTGAAGCGATGTAAATCCAGAGCCCTGGAACACACGGGCCCCTCCTGCCGTTCTCTTCTGTGCCACGTTTTGTGCTCTGTGTTCCACCGCCGGTTGAGAGCCGGCATGGGGAACTGCTGTGTGCGGAGCGGAGAGTTTTCTATGTTTTTTCATTCATTCTGATGTCCACGAAAAATTGAAAAATTTTATTTTAAGGGGTTATAGTTTTATTTTTACCCAAGCTTTTTCGGCTTTATGACCATCTCAGTCCTTGACAAAGCCTGTTAAAGCTTATTCTTTACTAGATACTTATATAGAGTGTTGTGGTTTATTTATTTTGTCCTTTCAGCAATACTGATGTTTGTTAGCGTATTTTTAGCTAAAAATAGTATTTATGATTTTTTTCTATGACTGTCCAAGGCAATACTAGTTTGGTGATGTACATTATTTTGCTACTGGTAAGTTTGAGGTTTTAAATTTAGCATTGCTTTCCATCAGATATCATCTGCATGCAATATACATTCTCCATCCCCTTCCCTATACTGGTTCATAGGGCAAAGGTTTAGCTGGTTCAAATAAATAACAGTACATTTTATTTTTAGCTCCTGCTATAGGTTTTCAATATCAAGATGTCAGTGAACTGAAAGGATAGAGGTAGAAGCTCTATGACAAGGGTGAAGTAATATTTCTTTCAGGGCAAAAACAACAATACAAACCTGCCTCACAATGCTTAGTCAATGGTTCCATTTACTATTCATTGTGTGGTTTCATTCTCTTCTCCATGTTAATATTTCTAAGGTACAGCCCACTCAAAACTGTCAATTTTCAGCAGTGTTTCCAATGGGAAAATATTCGTCAGTAACAAAAAAAAGATAGTGAAATGTGCTTCATTTCCATCATACATATAAACATTTTTGAGTTTTAATCCAAAATTTTTAGGTAAAAACAGGACAGGGAGACATCCTAGATCAAATAGAATTCATTAACACTCTGAAGAATCACTTTAAAAATAATGCAGAATTCACCTTTTTTTGTTTAATTGAGTTCTTAAGTTGATACTACATTGCAACTTAAAATCCAACAACAAAAAAACTTGTATGTCTTGTGTTAGATTGGAAAGATCTTTTTATATTAGTGTACAGGACTGCATAATTTAAAGTGCTTCCACATTTAGAGGGAGATGAAAAGCACAGACTATGTGAATATATCTTCCCCTCTTCTGCTATGTTTGTATACCTTGTACAAGACTATTATGAATCAGGAGTTGAATTTCCTTCTTGGATGATTTCATCCTTTCACAAACGTGGTCTCAGTCTCCCACAACAATTTGATAGTTAGCACATTTGCCTTGAATATGAGTAAGACAAATTTAATACCTCCTTTTTCAGAAATGGATTCAAATCCACATCCCAGGTCTTTTGGGAGAACACCCTGAACACCTGCTCCCATACAGTGTTGCAGCACTGACCTGGAGAGGCAATGCAGAATCCTAGTTCTTGCCAGAGGCAATGAAGTTCACATTAATTCTGTTAATGAGTTACATGGTAACACATACTAAGTTTTGCTAGTAAAACATCATTCATTATCAGCGTCTGATGTACAAAGGCCCATATCAAGTTGATCTTCACTGAGGAGGTAAAGAGCTGTGCATAGATGGGTAGTTTGGCTTTTTTCATTGCAAGGCTACATTCAATTATGATTTCTAATTTTCTTTTAAAAATACTTAATTGTTTTCCCCTAAGAAATTATATCCATTTACATGAAGACAGCAGTACAATGATGGGAAAATTTCTCAGGTATCATGACCCTAATTTTTCTCTCAAATATTATAATCTGCAAGTCCTTGCTCTTTTATCTGGACTAGTTCTGTATATCCTGATAGCTTTCTTTCTGTTCTTACTATTCAAGCAACATTTCTTTTCTGCTTCTATCTACTTTTTCTTTCCATTAGAGCTCTGAGATTCATTGCACCTTTATCTCCTACAGATTGTCCTCAGGCCACCTCATCTGCTCCCATTTACAGATAATATCACTAAATACCACTCCCGAACTCACACCTTCTAGATCTTCACATCACACTTCACCTTTCGCTGTCAGTCTGCTTTCTGTCACTGCGGTGCTGCTGCCAACTCAAATTCAGATTGGCAAACTCATGTTTCTGCTCCAAAGCCCTGCACATCTCCAGTGAAATGTGATTTGAGTGGCAGATTACCTCTCCTCCATCCATTTCAATGATAAACATACAGCCAGTACTTCAAGAGCAATGATAATTTTCTCTTTCCTATGGAAGAACCTGCAAAATACATAGTCAAGGTTCAGTTTTGCTACATGGGAAGTTTCAAGTTGAACAGTCAAGATGGAAGGACTCTTTGTCTGTGAAAAGCACGGCTGATTTTAGGATCCCTTAGTGGAAATCCAAGTATTGTGCTATTGAGGAATTATTTCATACAGGCACAGCTCTTTTGAGACCATTGATGCTTCTAGACAGCTCATAGTTTTATTTCTTGGTCATTATGTTCAGTTAGTCCTTGCAAGGGAATGATGGCAGGGCCTGCCGTTATCACCAGGTAGATAACGTCAGTTCTAATATCAAAGGCTAAATGATATTTGCAAGCAGCAGTGAGGAAGATTGCTGTGTGCTGCATTTTTATTACAGACACTGTATCATTGTAACGTATACATGAGGGCTTCCTGTGCCCTTCAATTGATCAAATTATGACATATGGGACTGTTGAAATAATTATGAGTTGAGAATACAAGTATAAAGATCCTCCAGAATTGACTATATTTCTGTAATGCATAATTAAAATGTTCATGTCAGCAAATGCCATTGATTGCACTTGATAGTGTGTTATGCTACTGTTCCATTGAACTGGCAGAGATACTAGCAAAAAATGGTTAGTTTTTTAATAGAAAGGGACTGGAAATATATTTCATGTTCTCACTTTGTCTCCTTACTTATAATTTGACTTTGTACATATATTCTTTAAGAGTAAATATTGACACCCAGGACACTTCTGAAGAATGTATAAGTATAAATAAAACAATTGTTTAAAACTTCTTTGGCTTTCTAAATGTGATCAGTCAATAGAAAAGTGAATCAGCTCACTATATCTTGCATGGTGAATAATGTTCCTTGCAATAATGCTTACATCTGGAAAGTCACCGGCCATCTGTGGCTACATGATAAATCATAACAGATTTATTTTTTCTGTGTAGCCTTAGAAGATACAATGGTTTGGACATAATTTTGCTTTATTCAAAACAGTGTAGTATAAGGCTGATTTTTCTTAAAGCCATTCTTAATTAATGTCATCTTTTATCATAAGCAGATTTAAGTTATTAAAAAGACTTAAATAAAGTCTTCTAATATCTCTTCTAGTTTCCTCACCTTCTTTGTCTTCCTCAACATTGCTGCTCTGATTCTCTAAATCTGAAATTTTGTATGATTTTCTGCCTTGTTCTAGTGCTGCTCCCAGTGAAGTCAGCAATGGCCTAGTATTCATACACTCACTATCTAGAAATCTATTAAAGATCTATCTTTTTTCTATGTTGGTAAGGATATTAATATGCTCTGTATTTAGTAGGCAGATTTTCTTTCTAGGGAACTGTAATGAAGTTTAAGTGTAATTCCATGTTTCTTTCCTTGAAATGGACTTATTACCTATGAAAGATGTTGTGGCTTAAAACTTGAAATAAGTCAAGATTACTTTTATCAAATTGGGAAGAAAATTTGCTGAGTTTCATTCAGGTTTTTTTGGTCTGGGTTTTTTTTTTTTGGGGGGGGCGGTTGGGGTTTTTTGGTTGAGTTTTTTTGTGTGTTCTAAACTTGTTTTTTCTAAACATGAGGTAGTCTAGGAGTCATTGTTTTTCCAGTGCTTCATCCTGTTTTTTCAATGCAGTCTAAGGTGAAAATATCTGTCTTCAGGTTTTGTTCAAGTGAGGGAGGGCAATAGAAGAAAAAATGAACAGGCAAATGTGTTTCCAGTGATTACAGCAAAATCACCTTGTTATTCCCTATTCCCTTTGTTATTGAAATAAATGTGCTAATTCCAAATGTTGGCCTTCTGCCCCTGTTCTTTAGCTCTGGAAAAGTTCTTACGCACAAAGCACAGTATTGCCATCCCCATGGGGCGCTGGTATACCAGACAATCAGCTGATTCAGTCTTGAATGCCCAGATGGAAATGACATGACAATTTCAATACTTTTTCACTCAAAGTTCAATGCTATTCAGCTCAACCCTTTTCAAAACACATTAGACTTTCTTCAAAAAGAAAAAAGAAAATATTTTTCTTAATTAGCTCTTCTGAACTCCTGAGAGGAGTCCTTTGTCATTAAGCCATGACACTCTGACCTCTGATCTTTTCTGTATGATTTACGAACTACATGTCATTTTCTGTATATCGCTTGAATACTGACTGTCCAAATAATAGAGTTGAAAGTACTCAGCTGGCTTAAAAACCCCCATGCTTCCAAAAGTTGTACAATATTTTTCAAGAGGATGTTTCTAGACCATCTTTTTGCCACAATCTAGACAGAGCCCACCTTCTAAAGGTACTTAGGCAAAATTTCTAAGACACTAAAAATATAGTCTTATTGTAATTTGCAATATCAGTTAGATTCAGAATGTTTCTGTTACCTTAATGGTTCAGATCTAGTTTCTTTGTGCATGAGATTCGTCTTTGCCAGTTCTGTAAGATTCTAAAAAGAAATTGAAGAAATTAGTGGAAGGATATGGAACTCTACTCAGTGATGCATTCACGATGCTTGTAACTAGGCAGTGATTTTCAAACATTGCCTGCAAAAAACAATTACAGATACTACAATTTTAAATGTTTTCTAACGTCATGAAACAAATATTTCTACATACTAATCTACATAAAATTAAAATTAAAAAGAAAATGTTTAAAATTTTTAAACCCAAACATTTAACAAACTAACTCAAAATATATCTTACATAAATGCAGCATGAAGTCATGTGAAACAATAAAGTAACGGTACAGCATAAAGTTGGTATGTTTTTGAATTCGGTGTCTTTAGGGGTTTTTTTAGTATATTGGAGCATGTCTTCAGAGATAGTGTAAGAATTTGAATATAACTTTGGACACATTTTTCTTTTCCATTTAACAAAGTGAAGTTTATATTTGCTATGGACAGAGGACATTCAGGTTAAATGCAAGTCTATATGTGAAGAGTCATAACATTTGGGGAAAATGAATTAATATACTTAATCTGGTTCTATCTAGACATTAACATTTGAATAGAAAGGATCTTAAAGAAAACCTGTTTCACCAGAACTGTTTCTGTTATCAGCAAATTTGATATCATTAAGATTCAAGAAAAGTTTATTCTTGGGTGGAAGTTACTGATTACACAGTTGTTCATTTATTGTAAGCATGCATTGTTATCAAGCATGAAAGATAGAACTCTATTATTAGCACAAAATAAAAAGGAAACTGGTTGAGTTATGAGAAATGGGTCACAGATGTTTTACATTCAGGTTGTAGTAGAAGTGGACCATTAGTATTACAGAGAGATCACACTTCTCTCCTAATTTGCTATATGAAAAATATATCAAGATCCATCAGAAATCCTGACAGCAACAGCCAACAGCCAGTGCCAAGGATATGACATTACCATGGGAGTGGGATTAGTCTACGTCAGGAAAAAGTGGAGATGTTCCCAAAAGCATCCTCTGCAATGAACAAATATATTTTAGCAAGAGAAACTACAGCCAAGAAGAAAGGACCCATCACACTGTGTCTAAAAGATATGGAAATACAGGAAAAACTTCCAGGGAGTTTTCCAGACCATTCTTGACTTAGTTGATAGAAATTCATAATGTGACATATCCCAGAATTACATTTTATATTACTTTATAAATTTGTACAAAACAACAGACATCTGATAACTTACAACTGGACATTCCATATACCTCCAAGTAAGTTCACAGTGATGGGATGAGAACAGGGTTAATAATTGCTTTGTTTTACCCTTCTCCCAACTGCAAATGAATGCAAGATCAATGGTACCATTACTGGGTTTTTTTCTGCATCAGATTATTTCTGACAATGTGCACAATGAGCGAAAGAGGATGACTTGACCTCTTTATTGTAGTGGGATGTGGCAATTAATTTTTTATTGAAATTTCAATTAGCTTTTCTCTTCCCATAATGTTTTACCCAAATCCTCTTTTGATGTTCTTACTGAGGTTACCAGAAAAGATCATCTAAGCATGACTGTGTTAAAAAGTAGAGGTAAAGAAAACAAATTATTTCTATTGTGTTCAAAATTGAGGTCACTTTAGGTTAACTGAATCAGATTCCTTGAAGAAATTAAGACTTTCCACATCATGAAGAATCATTCAGAGAATTCTAATTGAAAAAAGAAAGACACCAGCCTTTGATAAAAAGAATAAGATACCAACATTAGTACAACTGAGCAAGAAAACCTGAAACAGATTTTACAGACTGTTGCCTTTATGATCCTTTATAAAAGAATTACCAAATGAAAAACAGTGGAGAAAACCCTGCAGATTACTTTATGTTTAGCTGTCTAATAGCCTTGACCAACCAAAGAACAAAGGAATTAGGTCTTATATTTAGAATCCTTCTGCACTGGAAATACTTCAATGCTAGCAGAAGTGTTATAGAAAAAGCTACAGCAAAATAAAAAATGTTTCTCACAGAGAAAATTTTGAGTTTCTTTTCTCAGTAACTACTTTTGCTTAGTTTAAGATTTTTTCCTTGAAAAACAGTTAGTTATGCTTGTCTTCCTGAAAAACATAGTAGTTAACTGAAGTGTTATATTATTAATGAAAACTTAAAACACTCTTTTTCCAATCTTTTTCCATCATACAGAACTCATTTTGTAAAGAGTAATTAAGCTACTCTGAGGAAATGTATGTATGTTTAATATAGAGAATCTGAATTTATTAGCCATTTTATAAGTGGTAAACCGACATTCAGACTTAAAATCAGCTTTACTCAATACCAACTGTGTTCAAAAATATAACACTATTGTGGGGTCCTCTGTTCTCTGTGAAAATATATGTAATTTCTGAAACTTTGTCTCTTGGATGTGAATGCATTTAAGGGGAAGAAGTTAATAAATTACATAGTAGTACCTTCCATAATGATGTAACTCATTCTTACTGCTCTGGCTAAGACGCCAATAAACCCATTTTCACAATGATAAAGTCAAAATACCTCATAGGGCATTTAAGTCTGTCCAAGAAAGGAAGAACAGATAAATGTGTGCCTGTGCATGTGCCTTTGTTGTAGGAAAAGTGTTCACCAACTATTTCAGTGGCATTGAGCTCCTCTCATGAGGTGCAGGGGAAAATAAAAAGATAAGGCCTATTCCCTACTGAAATGAGGCTGTGGGAAAAAAAAACCAGGAAGAAATTAATTGTAGCTTAGGGTCTCATGCCTACCCTCTGATTTGCAGTAACTACAGAGATTGTCTGGAATTCACAGTCAATGAAAATGAATGCAAGTCCTCCAAATGGGGGGCATCCCGCCACCCTTGCAAGTGAACACTGTGTACGTCCTGGGTTTCCAGCTGAGGACAGCAGTGCTGCATGATGGATAAAATTGTTCTATGGGGTTTGAAACACAAATCTGTACCTCCAGAAAAGATGTATTTTCCTCAGTTCTTATGTAGGCTCTAGGGGTATTGCAGAGAAGAAAAATGTCAACCACATCCACTCTTAAACAAAGCCAGTTGCCATAGTAATAGCACCTCATTTTTGTGTTAATGGGGGTCAGACCCCGGTGTAGTTCCCAGCTATCTCTTTTTCCATGAGTGTCTCATGGAGCTACTCTCTTAAACTTCGCAGATGCACACCAGGTAATATGAGTCAATTTTTACTTTTTTAGTAATTTAAAAGAAAATAGCTCAAAGCACATCAGTGTTTCTGCTGCATATCCCTACATGAAAAGCTCAAACTAATAAATAATTCCTCTAAAAAAACATTGCACACATGCATTTTCTCATCTATCTTTATATATTTAAAAGTAATTAAAAACTGTGATTATCCAATGACAATAGGCTGATACAAACATAAGGACAGCTTTCTTCTGTTCTATATTGTTCTCCCATAAACAAAAAGTTTGGCCATCCAACATAATTATTATTCAGGGAATTCTTCCAGGGAAAAGGAGTGTAATGCTACTGATGAATCCTGCTTTTTCTACATGCAGCAGTGAATGGCACCATGTCAGGTAAGCATCTGTTTGGATATGCAGTTGACATTAACCATTATTCTTATCCCATTCAGATACCAGGTTTGACTATTTCCTATGCTATCATTTGTGATCTGTCCATGACTAAAATAGTTGGCTGCTCTGCTATCATATCACACTTTTACAAGTAAACCTTGACTACATTCATGACCTGATTCTTTAATTAGACATTAAGTTATATTGGCTCGCTGAGCCCACATAGGTGACTTGCTAAAAGTCACCATCTTTGTTAGAATGCGCCTGCAGATTAAAATTAATTCTTACTTTTTATTAAAAAAAAAAATGGTTTTGCTCACTCTCCTTTTCAAAACTTTATATTTTTTTCAGATGCTTGGATATACTGATTTCTGTAGGAACAATGGGGCTTTTTTAAATGAAGCTATAATTCATTAATATCCTCATGCATTTGTGTTCTGTTGTCCTTGTGATTTGATGGCTATATACATATAAAAATGAATATCGTAGCTTATCATACTACATAAACAACTTCTGATAATTCTGGTTTTAGCAACAGCCCACTGTTTACAGGGTACACCTGTGACAATGGCAGTAGAGAAAAAAGGCCTTAAAATGCCACCCACTGAACTATATGGGAAACTCAGAATGCTGTTATTGAGGGCAATAATAATCAATGCTACTTTTAGTATTCTAGTTTTCAAATACTATCATGGAAAGTGGATTCCAGAAACCCTAAATAGCTAACACATCTGATTTCCTTCCTGTAAGTCTGAAACTCTTGGAGCATAGCACCTGCAGCAGTTCATGAATCTCATTCATAGTGATAAAGTACATACACAACCTACCCTGTTTTAAGGAATTTCACTTCAAGATCACAATTCTCTTTGATGTATCTACAAAAGAATAAAAGGGAATTGGTGTAACTATGAGTAAATTCAATTTTTACACAAGTGTCCTAAAATGCTTAAGAAGAGTCAGTATGCATCTGTTTCTGGATCCTTGTTAAAATTAAAAAAATAAACTTTTGGGACCTTTATCTGCCAAACTGGTGCCAAATTAATTCCTTGGGTCTTAAAAGAGTGATCCATTTATCTCTGGATTATTAGCACCAGCTGAGTATCCTCCTTGTTGACCAGCTGTCCTGATAACTACTGATAACCTCAGATGATTTTCAGCTGTCAGGAGACAGATAATTCTTAGCGCTGTTAGAGCAACCATAAAACATTTGAGAAGTTACACAGCATTTTTCAGTTACCCACTGGTTAAATTGTCTTTTTCTTACTGAAACTATTTTGTGTTTGAACTTGATTAGGTTGATGTACCAATATAAATAGGGATTTAAAAAGAGATACTTTTCTTTAACCTTGTACCATTTTAGTGGGATAAACTGAGGGATGCGAAATGGCAGGGGGCTTTTTGTACCTCGTAGGATGTTGTTATGCTTCTTAAAATCTTTTGTTTGTTTGTGGTTTTTTGTTGTTTGGGATTTTTTTTTTCACTATTTTAAGTTGAGGGTTTTGAGTTCCTAATTAATTAATAAATCCCTTAACAGTAAGATTTTTTTATTTTACTTTAAAGAAAATGAAAAATAGATCAGAAACTAAAAAGTGTTCTAAAGCTAGCAGGATTGCCTTTGTGGCTTGGAAAAGAAATGGGAGTAAAATGCTTGTGAGAACTTGGACTGCACCCTCAAAATGGTTAAGAAAGGTAAGAAATAGAAACAGGAGGGCTCTACTGCTTGTTTAATATATGTTTGTGTACTTGTAGCCTTGTTGCTGTGGGGTTTGCTTTTTCTTTGCTTTTGCATCATCTTATGTTGATTTAGTGAGTTCTTGTGTACTTTTTTTTTAATTTTCATTGTCTAAAAATTCATTGTTTTTTGGAATGCTTTCATAGGGCCTGCTGGCCATTTGGTTTTGTTGCTATAGGCATCTGAAGAAGTGAAAGAAGTGTTTACTTGATAAGCATTGCTTTTAGGGATTAATTTTCTAGTCTGCATTAAAATAACCACAAATTTTGGGTTTAGTGTTTCCCTTCAAGGATGGGAATGTGTTTTAGTGGGGAAGCTTGTAGTGCAATTTGCTTAAGTAGTGACTGAGGTTTTTAAGAGTGCTTCTGTTGACTGTGGATTTAATTGCTATGTTGAATGTGTTCCTCTTGCTGGCTGTAAGTTGTTCTTGAATACAGACTTTGTTCCTACCCTCCATGTGTTTTGCCCTGATAACTGACCTTCCACCTGTTTGTTGACTTTGGATCACTTCATTTTCTTGCTGGAGGTGTAATGTTAGATAATGTACTTATGTTTTTGTTTGGTGGATTTTTTTTTTTCTGGTTACCATGCTACCAGATTAGATTCTTATGACAAGCAAATGTAATTAAAATCAGATTGGGCATTGACATATTTGTTTTCAGGTTTTTGGGTTTTTAAAATTGATTGTCTAGTTCTTTTATGCACCTGAAACTGTGAGGAGAGGTAATATGCAATGATATATACTGTTCCAGTTAAATTTTTTTAAAAGCAGAAAATGTTGCTGTTGGAATTGTTTTATTGTACAATTAATTGGTATTCTCGAGAACTATAATCTCCAGATATATTCTATATATTAATTAGGAGAGGTTTCTTTGTTTCTGAGTGATACAACCTAGCAAAATGAACCCAGAAGTGCTTGAGCTTCGTTTGAGAAATGGATAAAACATTTTTTACTTTTTTTTTCTGAGCAATCAGAAAGTCAAATACCTATAACACCCAGAGTTGTTTTGAGGTATGTATATTTTAACTTGTTTCAAAATAATATCAATTTTTTTTGGATATGTGCATATCCTCTAATTCCAAAATAATAAAAACACTGCTGTACTTGGCAAAAAATCTACTTTTAGCAAGTGGTAGTTCCTGGATTTCAATAAATTATGCTGATGCAAATATAATAGCAGATATTGAATATACTTATTTGCACTGGAAGTTTTAAGAAATAATTTTGCTTGGACTATCAGTATTACCTATAGTAATAGTATAGGTATTATGCTTTAAGGCTATACAGGCTATTTTGTTCGCTTGTTTTTGTTTTATGCTAACAAGTTTCTAAGAAAAAAAACAATTTAATATAGTAATAATTCAAAGTATTTCATGTGCACTGATTAGTTCTGCTTTTATTTTTGTCATGTTTTCATAAAGATAAGTGCTTCAATGCTGTATTCATATGGATGAAAACCTCTGCAGGCAGAGGAATACAACTACAGAGAGTTTTGTATCAACTTCCTCTCTCATCTCTGGCACTCCGTGTTGCTCTTTTAGACTAATGTTGATGATTTTAAGGCAACCAGCAGAGATCTGTGAAGCACAAATGGTGGGGAAAACAAAAGAAGAACCACTGAATAATATTTTCAGAATATGAGTGAACTCTGAATGGCCAGGAATATGGGAATGGGAACTACCTTTTTTCTCCCCTCTTTCTTTTGTCCCTGGATTTCAAATTTTTTTTTAATCTCTCTAAACAAGAATAGGCTCAAAGCATTACAACTGACAAAAATCTGCTAGAACTAGCTTTTGCCTGTTTTGTAGAAGTGCATTTAACACTGTCTTAGTACCATGTAAAGGCTGTTGAACAAGAGTGTGTCCTTTATACCTCTGGGAGGAATGGCATAGGAGAACATTTGAAATTCTGGTTTTCCCTGCTGTTGTATAGTTTCACGAAAATCAGGATTTGTGCTGGAAATGACAAGATTTAAAGTCCAAATGTCATTCTTCCACAGTAGTTCTCGGAACAAAAAGTTTTCTTGTGATAGTCATGTCTCTTTCAATAACAGAAATCTGTTTCAATGAGAATGTGGTATCCAAGGTGCAACATAAAATGGAGTTGCTTTTATGAAATGTAGAATTTCATTAATGAACTTGGACAAGTGTCTATATATGGTCAGTTGGTCTGCAAAGGCTCTTGGAACAGAGAATTACCAGAGATATGAAAAGGGTAACAGATGTAGCTAGGCATAAGGGCACTAAGTGTAAGAGGACTATGAAAATATAACACCCATTAGCTTGAATCACTTGAATCACTCACCAGGTTTGAAAATACTCATTGAGACACTTACCCTTCAGGAAATTGGGTGAGTCAGAATATGGCTTCAATTCTCATGGCATGCATGAAAGAACATGGTGGGAATTTACATGGGAGCATGCTGAACCTGGTTTAGTAAACAACTTACAGTTGCTTCTTGGTCAGAATCCAGTAGAATGATTCTAAGTTTGTAAAATTTATTTTCAGAAGAGAAGGGATAGAAAGCAAATTTCTCCCAAGAGTGTGCCTTACACTATATCATACACACCCCCCAAATCAATATTGTCTGGTATATCTCTGTGATAGTTCTATGGCAGAAGTTTGTGAAACTGGGAGAGGGGAGACACACATGATACAACACATTACACCACAGAACAACAAATGAAACAGTAAATCACAAAACCAACTTGCTAGTAGTAACTAGCTGAAAATTCTAGTATGAATAACCAGGGTGTTTAAAGAACACTAGTAATTCAAGGTTTGTATCTAGTAATTAAACTGGACAGCAAACTTCTGCTGAAGGCTAGGAAGGAAATAGTGACTTGGCCTGTTGCCAGGTCTCTTTTGGATTGATACTAACTTCTGTTTGAAATGGTAGAGAATGTTAAAATGTTGGCCACTTCTGATTTGGTAAAGTAATTTTTCAGTCTGTGAAAGCAAAATTCTTATTTAGCCAAGAAACTGTATGTATTACTTCTACACTGAATTCCTTTTATTGGTATTTCTGTCAAGTGCAAGCCACTGTGCATGTTAATGTAATTTGTTTATAACATTCATGATTCACTCTGTGATCATTCACAAGGAAAGTGTTCTATAAACATTAAAGATGACCTATGACTAGGGCAATTTATCTTATGCTGCCTGCAGACTTCCCTGCAGTGTAGGAAGTGGGATTGGATCTCATTTACCCCTTGTTTATCCACTTCTCACAACTTGTAGCACAGTAAGAAACACTGTAAGGTGATGTTTTCACAACTCTTTTATGTTACTGCTTACTATATTTTCCCCTTATATACAGATAGCTGTCCATAAATATAAGGTATTGTACTTTATTCTGCATTCTTGTTAAAAAGAAGATGAAGACAACACATCTAGATGATGTAGAGACTTTACCATTCACATAAGAAGGCTGAATATATCTTGGTGGTATTGGAGAAGGGGCTCAGAGGTACCTGACATTTTAAATTTGTGGTTTGATTAAGTGTATTAGCTCCAGGGGACAGAAGAGATTCACTTCTGTGCTGGTTTTAACACCAGCCAAAAATTAAACTCCAAATAAGATCTCACAATTCTAGAGTGGCAGCCACTTTTTCCTCACGAAACAACCCGTTCCTGATGATAAGGTGCATGGTGCAGAACAACTTGGCCACGCCCACACAGTGCTCAGCTCCATATTTACCCTCAGCCAAGACAACTTCCAAATCTTGATTAATTCTGTTTTGTGGGTTTTTGTTTGGTTGAGGGGTTTTTTTTGCCTAATGGCTTGTTGTAAGAATGTGGAGAAGAAAAAGAAAAGGAGATGGGGTAGAGCATAATCTTGAAATACTTCAAAAAGACTAAGATTTTCAGAAGAGAGGAGGCAATTGTCCATAAGAGTTTCCTGCCAAGATTGTCTTTGCTCTGAATATTTCCAGATAGCCATAAGGATAGCCTAATTTGAATATTCCAGCACCCTCTGGATATGATTTTTTCTGAGTTTATTACTATGCCAAGACACATCTTTGATTTAAATACATAAATAGATTCTAAAATAAGCTTAGTTTTGAATTTTTACTGTACTTGCCAAATTGTTTTGTTTTATTAGCCTGATGTTGTGGTGGATGTGATGTTCTAGGATTAAAAACATGACTTGGTCTCCAGGTTTTGTTCATAAAAGGAATTTTTTAGAGCCTCACAGTGTTACTTCTGTGGAACAAAATACAGATTATAATTTGAACCTCAATGATTCTAAGGTGTCTGCTTATATCTTGAAGTTTGCTTCCTTCTTCTGACCTAGATGAAATCCCTTGTGCTGTGGAGGTCAAATGCAGGCTTCTTTCAGCCTTCTTTGTTCTAGAAACCTATCATCATAATTTTATTGATGTAGTTTTCAATAGTTTCCCTTTCCGTTATTCTCTTGCTCTTGTTCTAGCCCTCTTAAACATGGCTACTGCAACTGTTCTCTGTTGCTTTGGAGAGACTAAAAAAAGTAATTGTGAAACAATTTGACTTCAAACATAATTCCCCCTTATCCTAATATTTATTTCATGAACATTGGCTTATGAAACAAAATAGTTTTAAACCAATGGTATTTCAAGAGTCCAGCAATATTATTTTCTTTCTGTCTATGATTACTTTTTTTTTTGTCATGATTGTACTGTTTAGTCTCAGTATTTGGACTAATTTATGTGGCAGTGATGGTTATGTTGCTCTTTGCTCACCGCTCAGTTGCTGATTCTCCTGAGTAACCTTGTGTCTTGGTTTGGAAAGATAGGTGTCTGCCAGAGAAAGCTGGAGCTTCCCTTGGAACGGAGAATATAAACCCCCTCCCTCCAAATTATTATAATTTTGCAATTAAGGGGCTTTCAGGCAAAGATATGGGAGTAGGAATAACAGTTCTTTACTAGGAATATTAAAAACATAAATGTAGTAGTACAAAAAAACCCCNGTTGGAGTAAAGATGATCCTGTAGAAAGCGTCTAGTGGTGGTGAGATGGGTCCAATCTTCCTCTGGGAATCCAGTGGAAAACGAGCTGTCCTGGTGTTCTGAATCCCAGGTTTTATCCAGGTTGGAATGTTTGGCTCCTCTTGCTGGGTGGAGCATCTCACAATGGGATGATGTAATTTTATCAGTCATCCAGTGAGCCTTAATGGCCCATTAACAGAAGATATCCCCCCGAGGGAGGATGGGTCATGGAAGAGATAAGGAACACTGCTCCACCTGGTTTCAACAGCTGGCCCATTTACAGAAGGCACCTGCCCTCTCCCCCCAGAGTTATGAGGAATGGATTATACAAGAGATAAACACCTCCCCAACCAGTTTCAACAGATGGAAAATAGAATACACACTTTTGGTTACATATTGCAAGCCAAGACACTTGAAGAAATGGTCAATAGCTGTTTAGTCTGTACTTCTGTTACAGAAAGGTGTTGAATTCATATTTAGAAGGAGTTATTTTTAGTAACACGGACAAAAGGGAGTTGGTGGGCTGCTCTGCCTTGTGAATCTGTAGGAATTACAGTGGGTAACATTGTAAGTAAGAGAGCAAAGGAATGAATTCTAACATTCCCATCTGTTTTTTTATTTTAAAGAAAATTAGAACATGGGAAACTCCATTCTGAACCAATCACTGAGATACCTCCTGTTTCTCACGTTTAGAACAACCCTGTAATCACTGTTTTAAACAGAATAACCTCTTTTGATTTGCCTCTGTGACATCATTGTCATTTTTCAGTGGAAGTGTTATGGCTCCAGGTAAAGAATAAGCTTCTAATGAAACAAACTTGTTTCCATGCTAATATCCAACAGAACAAAAGTAAGAACTACAAAAATAAGAAATGCAGAAATGCTTCTCATAGCAAATTTTGTTGAAAATTAAATAACTGTCTAGAGAGCCTCAGTAAGGGTTTTGACAAAAGGATTAATGTTCTTGATCAACACAGGAATATACTTACAGTGAGTGCTTCAAAAATGCTTGTGTTTGCACTTGTAACAATAGGACTTTTGCTGTGCATTTCAATATTTTGAAGTGCCCCTCAAACCCAACCTCTCAGACTTGGTCTTTGTTGTTACCTTCTAGTGTGGGCCTGATATTTCTGAGTGTAAAATTTCAGTGGCTGCCAGCAGGCAAAAATTGTAGACTCAGAAATATCAGGCCCACATTCTAGTACATGGTTTTGTCTTTCCCCCACTTCCTTCTTCCTCTCATCATTTAGGGGAAATGAAAATAGATGAAATTATGCCAATCATTTTCTGAAGTTGGATCTGAAAGTAACCGCGTTAATTTAGTACAGAGGAGAGAAACATTTCTAATGCTAAAATAAATCCACTTCTGGAAGCTCTGTCCTCTGTAAGATCTTGGGCACACAGAAATAATAAAAGGAATCACAAACAGAATGAGCAATGATATAAATAAATTGTAGGCCAACATTTTTTTAAGAAGCACAGGTGTCCCTAATTCAAAAAAAGTTCAGGTAACTTTCGGGTTTTATTGTTTGGTTGGTTTTTTTAAAACCTGTTTCCTTGAGGGAAAATTACTTTAAAACAGTAAAAATTAAGATTTTGGCAAAAAATCCCATAGACTCATTTAGGTTAGAAAAATATCTCTAGGATCATATTGCAGCATAAAAGCAGAAAGAACTTGGAATTCAGGTCAGCCAGAGGAGGTGATGAGGTTTAAAAATTTTAGACTTTGCAAACATCAGAATTGTAGGTTTTCTTAAAAGGATGTTGTGTGGTACATTCTTGTGAGCCTTCTATTTTAAGCAAAATTCTGATGCTTTCCTGATGGAGGAAGATGGATTTAGGTACCCTACCACACTGAAATGTTTTTTTAGAGGAGTGGCATATATCAACATGTGAGCAGAGGAACACGGTGCCTGTTGCTCAGAATACATTACTTTTCTCAAGAAAATTTTGGTGTTGAAAGAAACTGCTGTGTCTAGCAAAACTTGAGATGTCACTTTTTCCTCTGTGTTGGAGTAATTGTGTATATTCTATCTGTAATTTCTCTTTTGCTCCAGAATTTTAACGCAAATTCTTCTTGAAGAAAAGCAGAACTCTCTCTGTTATTTCTGTATTAAGGCATAGTCTCCTAATAACTGCTCTCTGCATCTGTTGATGAAATCTGCCCCATACCAGCAGGAGCTTACAAGGACCTTGGGATATTATTAGCATGTATCTTTCCACTACTGTGCTCCAGAAAGTGTTGTGACACCATGTAATGAATATTTTTTCAAGCTGTCAGTATTCAGTTAATGGTCCCATTTAGCACTCCCTATACCTGAGGACTGTGTGATAATTTATTTTAACATATCTCAATTTACTTTTACTCAGTTAAGGAAAAAAGCCCACAACTCTTGGGTTGAAATTACTACGTGTTTTGTAGAGTTTGCTCTTATTGCAGTAACATCAGTGGTAACCAGTTTATTTTTGGAGGAAAACAACTGACACGTGAAACTCAAAGGACCTTGGTGTGCAAGGACAGAAAAATTAGCCAAAGCAAACACATCTGACACTGGAGGTGCCTGATTTTCAATGCTGCAGTTTAGTTCCCTTCCCTTTCAGCTCTGTGTTGCCCTCAGAGTCCTTTAGCTCAGGACTTAATAGAACATATTCTGAACTGAGGTAAAAGTGGACATGACTAACAGTTTAGGTGAGGGATGGACTGTGTTTTCTAGCCTTTGTTTGTGAAAATGTGTGTGTGTGTAACCTGTTGTTTGGAGGCAGTTCTAATAGTTCTGTTGGCAGGCTAGTTTTGAATGAGATTCTCCTCCTACCTCTTACCAGGATAGCAGACCAGAAATCAAGGGTCTCTGATCAGATAAAATATTCGCTGTGACTGGTGTTGTCAGCCAAATCTCTCTAAAAACCTTTTAGACATTCTGTAGTCTTGTGAGAGAGTGGCTTTTAAGAATTACTATTTCTGGAACACAGCAGATGTTCACTCCCATTAATGATGCCTGAGGCAGAGGTGAAAACAACCACTGTAATGTGCCCACTCTGTGTCTGCCACTTGGAAGTACTGTGTTACCACTGCGACTAAAAAATTTTTACAGCATCAGCCACCTAAATGAAGTACAAGAGCGAAGGAAGCAAGTAGAGTCCATTTACGTATAAATGGACCAAATATAAAAAGACAGACTTCCCTATTCTGTTCTGTGAAGACAAAATATCATCTTGACCATCACTTCAGCAGTGATCTGTTTGTATCCTGAATCCGTCACAAAGACCCCAGTCCTGCTAACTGGAAGGGGAGGATGGAGAGTGATGCCTGCTTGGACCATTCTTCTTTCTGTGGGCCAGTGCAGTTTAGTTTTCTCCAATATATATATGCTTTATATGTACATAAAGGTGAATTGTGATTAAATGTGATTATAAAAGTGGGTGTGTAGCAAATGCATGACTTGTCACCTTGTTCAATGGGCTACTGCATGATTTTTTGTTGCTCATTAAAATGAATGAGGCTGCTTTTGCTTTTCTCCTACTTTGTCTCTGGGTCTTTTAGAAGGAGCCTCTTGGCTGTGAGTACTAAGATTGGGAAATTCCCAAAGTGTGGATTTGAGCATGCAGAGGGGGATAGAGTGAACAGGCAACCACAGGAGCAATGCAGACAGAGAAACAGATTTCTGGGCAGACCAACAGCCAAGCTGCTACAGAGTGGAAGAAATGAAACCTTTATAAGGATTCAAAAGGACTAAGAGTTCAACCATGAGAGCCACGGATAGTATCAACACTAGAAAACAGAACTGGAAGAAAGGGTCCTAGGCAATACTGGACAGAGAGGACATTTTTATCTGCTTCATCAATGAGTTCTAATCTTTGTTGTTTAGAGACCTCTTGTTTCATTTTCCCTGAGACATGAGTCATTTTTTAGAGAGTAAGAACACCTAAGGCAGTTTAAATTCCTGTTAAGGAAAATATGGTACAATTCTAACTCCAAGTCATACTTGTTGAGGGAAGGAAAATTGAAAATTACCGTAAAGTATGATCAGGATGTACCATGTCAGCAAAAAGAATATTGCTATGTACTGGATAAAATAAGTAAATAGTTTCATATACTCAGACTTTACAGTAACCATTTAGTAGTTAACCTTTCCGAGCTTTGAAAAACAACATCTAACTTAAAAAAAGTTTCTTGAACTGGTTAAATTAAAATCAAAAACGCAGTCTGCACAAATTCAGTGATGTTATTTGGTTTCATTCTCTCAGTATTAAGTTACATTTAGGACATCTCTATCTGACACTCATACATGTTGCTAGCTCGTCCTACTCCTCCACAGGACAACATCATTTTAAAATCCCTTATTTTGTAGCTCATAGTCAACCTAATAATATAAACAATTTAATTCAAATGCCAGCTAAACAATAACTTTATTTTGTCCTTGCATTGTATATTTTCAACACTTCAAACTTATTTATTATGATGTTTCCAAACATGACTTCTTATTCTTTTCTGATGACATTTGAATTATTGAAAGATTGCATCTTGACTGCAAAACTCACAGAGTGTCTGAAAGAATCTAAATCTATTCCAAGCAGTATAAATAATTCATACTCAATTCTCCTCTCAGCTGTGGGAATGCTGCTGCTTATTTACAGCACACTTCAATGGGGAAAAAAAATCCATCCTGTTTTATTAGCACTTCTCTGTTATTAGATGAAGCTGGTCATATGTTCCTATAGAAGTTGCTTAACTATATTTACTGTGATTGTATGTAAATTACCTTCAATTTTCTATTATAGTTACTTCATTCTTCATTTATGAACTTAAATTAACAACTTTGGGCTTTTCTATTTTTAAAACATGATTTACATGATCTAGTAAATCAGTGTTTTCCTGTAAGGGATGCCCCCCATTCCCCTTTCAAAACAAGAGATTGGGAAGGATGTGGGAGGCAAGAGTTCAAGCTCCCCCAGGCTTTGACTTCTGTCTGCCTGCCTAATGACAGTGAATGTCGCTGTGTTAACATGCAAAGTCTTGCCATTACTATTCATTCCACCATAGAATGAAAATAATGCTTTTGAATGTTTCTGTGAATCAAAATTGGCCAAACACTTTTCAGCTGTCTTAGATTTCATTTCTTTTTTTCCTTTGCATGACTCCCTCCTTCAGAAATGACCAGAAATTCCAGCCCATCTTGCCACTGCCCTGCACTAACTTGCTGCTTGATTACCTTCCACAAAGTAATTTGATATTACGAAGTTTTGATATTGCAGCTAAGAAATGTAGCTTGCTAGATTCCCTTCAGTAAAACGTGTTTGGATGGGTTCTGACTGTTGTTTGCTTCCACCTGAAGAAATAAAGGGGGAACTAAGAAAGAAATGTTTAATATGCACTTACCAATGTCTCATTTTCTACATTATTGATATTGGAATTCTTGAGGGAAATGCTATGTGTAAGCTTCTAACTTTAGGTCTTTCCTTCATACTTCAAATAGGGCATCTCTAAGTGCAAAAGTAAATATTAACTGTTAAAGCTAGCACAACCCTCACAGATGTTACTTTGCACTAATGTATGATGTTTTTGTAAGATGACTTAGAGGACTGATACTGGAGGAAAAGGTGCTGCTGCTACCATTATGTTATATTGATAGTTATAATCCTTTTCAGTTACATAAATTGATAAATCCATAGTTATAGTTCTGTTCTCTGCACCAGACAAGCTATTTCCCTCTTGCAGTTGTAAATCCAGATGAATCCTATCAATTAGAGGAATAAGCCACAATGAGTGTAAGACTATCCTTTGCTTAGAATAGGAATAGCAAGTGTTTCAGAGAAAATGATTTCATTCGATACTGGAAATTACATAACTACCCTTTCAAGGGCATAATGTTCCCCTTCAAGGAGTTTCTCTCATGATTGGTATATATCTCTCAACTCACATCTATAGATGTTTTCATTATACATACAATCTCTAACCTTTTTTTGAGTGTCCTGCTTTTTGAACTTCTCTCAGTATGTGTCCCACCATGATGTTTTACAGGTTAACTGAGGTCTGTGAAGGAGTTCCTTGAGCATTCTGCATCCACTTTTAGATGGCATTGAAGGGGTGCAGTAGTTGTCAGAATCATTCACATTTCTGTTCTCTCCATTTCCAGTTTACTTAAGTTAAATACAAAGCATTATAGTAAAATGGATCCTTTTTTTTAATCCTCTGATTTACACCTGGAGAGCCTTATAGATATTTTTCCTACTGGCAAACAGGATTCTTTTCCTGAGTAGTGAAGACTAACGTAACAAATAAACTTTTAAATTAATTGATTTAATAATTAAATTACAAGGGAGGCATTAGATGTCACTCTTTCAAAATGCCTGGAGTGAAAACAAAGTGGTATTGAGTTTTTCAAAGGACTTCTCACACAATGCTTTAGGATGTGTTTTTCTGGGCATAAGTTACATTCACAGAAGGTTCCATACTTTCCCTCTGGTCTCCAGGGCCTGGGATTCCTGAAAGATGATTTTTTTAGTAGGGACAGGCTGATAAGACTTTGAGTATCTCAGTCTTTTCCATGCCTTCCTTTGGCTGCTTATGGATTTCTAGAATCCTTTCTTATTGCCCTTTGCATTTCTTGCCAGTATTGGCTTCAGATCAGACTGGATTGCCTATCTGTGATCCATCAGAATAACCCTACACTTCTCCTGGAATTAATAATTACATTTTATTAATGTATGCATAAAAGATAGGAAAACCATATGAGGAATTAAAAAAAGCATATTTAAGAATAAATCTTGAACATAAATATCTATATTCTGCTTATGTTTGCCAGTAGAAGATATTATTTGCCATCTTCTGAAAAAAAACAAACATGAACTAGATTTATTTGGTGAAAATCTCCTGTTAGCTGTATGAATTCAGTTACCCTGTGCTTTTTAATGGGGTGCTTGATTGACCATGGTATAACAGTACACAGTGTTTATCCTATTATTTATCTGCTGGAAAATAAATGTTAAAAAATTGTGAAGGAGGTTCCTCCCTAACCCAAGTTGTTACTACTCATATTACTCTTCAAAAACTTTCACAGTCATAGAACAGCTTGGATTAGAAAAAACCTTTAAGATCATCTAGTTTCAACCCCTTGCCATGGCAGGGATACCTCCCACTAGACCAGGCTGCTCAAAGACCATGCCCCTAATGCAACCTCTGACTATTTAGTGATTATCCTTCTCTTCACAATGATGGAAAGAACATTGAGCTAAGGACATCAAACAATGTTAGTTACTTGGAAGCACTAAAGGGTGATTCAAATTAATAGCAGTGAAAAATAGTTGTAGGGTTTTTAGAGCGCTGAAGAAAAATTGCATGTTCAGAGAAGTGCAGTTATTATTTTCATTCTTAGTGTTTGCTAGGTGCAAAACATAAGTGCTAAAAGGTGAATTCAGTGTTTGATTTCAAAAGCTATTTTCAAGCAGAATCTTCCAACTTTTCAAATTAACCATTAATCACTTCTGTTGTTTGTGGGTACTGGTGATGCAGCCAGGAGCATTCTGAGGAGCAGCAAGATTAGAGTCCTAGGAGTGGCAATAAGGGGCTCTGCTTCCAGTGGAGTCCTGTGTGCATGAGAATGAGAAGTGCTGGGGAACATGCCACCAGCATGATCTGCTACTTCTTCAAAAGATCCCACAGGGATCTTTTGCTCCTGCATTAGGCTCTCAGTAGCAAGCCAGTGCTTTTCACCCTGCCCTTTGTGCTCAGCATCCTGAACACCATCATTTTCTTCATCTCCTAAACTTACACTCATCAGCTGCTGATAATCAACCTTGCTGTCATCTACTCTGTTGATGGCTGGCTGAAACCTCTCAGAACAAGTGCTTCCCACCTGACCATGGTCTTTCTGTGCATCCCAGATCCCATGTCTCAGACCTTGACACAAGACAGAGCCTGACTGAAGGGCAGCTCCTCACAGCTGTATGAGCTGCTTGTGTCTTTCTGCCTTTATGTTCTGCTTGTGGAAAAATTAACATTGCCTTTCACTTAAAGTAGCATTCCATCCTCTGAAATGGAGCAGCATAGCGCTGCCTGCATCCTTTCTCCTAGGATGTGAGCCCATGAGGAGATAGCCTAGGTAGCCCTGGCTTTGATAGTGTGGGTGAGGATCACCTCACATCAAATAAGGAGTGCACACCTTAGCTAGTACACTTTACTTTAGGATGAGTGGCTTTTGGGGTCATTTTAGATATCAATATGCAGGTGAGCTAAAACCATCTTGTTTGGCTCAAGAGCAGAGTTTTGTCCATTTGCATTACAGCTGGATCATTTTTTTCCTCAGTAGTTGTACTTAATTTGGGTAATTTTATATGATAGTCCATTTGGATGTAATTAACTTTCCTCTGGAGAAAAATCAGAAAAACCTTAAGAAAAAAAAATAGCAGAGTAGTTGTTACACTTTGTCAGGTCAGGAGATATCTCTGAAGACATGAAATGCAGGGGGCAGAGTCTGAGTTTACCCAACATTCACGTCCATACACTCAGCATAATGTGGCTCCTGCAGTCTTTCTCCACAACAGTTTCATACCAACTTCCCAAGTCCTCATGTAGCCAATGCCTCAACCCACCATATCATACCATAATTTGAATTGTTCCAAATTTGGTCCTTTTCTAATACTTATTTTTCTGACTCTTGTCCTGCTTCCTGGCCAGATTGGCTTCAGGTTGGATGGAGTGAATGGTAAATTACCAAGAGTCCTTTCTAAAACAACAAAGTCTACCCTGAAGAAAAAGAAAAAAGGAGAGAGCAATTGATATTGACATGCCTTTCTGGACTAGGATGTCTCCTGGTATAAATATATCTTGACTAGTAAGAGCAGTGGCTAAAATACTATCAGTATCTCTGAACCCAGCCTAGTCACACTGTAGCCTGCAGTGTGCCCACTAGTGTCCCAATTTGAGTTTTTTGTGTCAGCAAGTAAGCTCCCACTGAATTTACTGATGTGGAAATAGGTCTGTAATCCTTTAGGGACTAGAGGAACAAACACTGTCTAACCAATTTCATTTCAAAGGCTGATATGTGCTCCCACTCAGATGTGCTAGTTGAAGATGTGTGTAAGACTCTGGACAGTTTATTTTGTACTGTTACATAGTTTGGGGTTTTTTTTTTTCCCCTGTGAATTGCAAAACTGCATTGATTTCTTTTGATCACCTTCTCAAAAAATGCTGTGGGAGAAATAAATACCCATATACCCGTGTGTATATTTTATATATATGGTATTTTGAAAACCATGGACTTTTATTTTAATGCTTGTCTTAGTAGGCTTTTGTGTGGGAGTTTGTTTTTGTCTTGGTTTTTGGGTTTGGTTTTTTGGTTGTTGGGTTTTTTGTTTTGTTTGCTTTGGGGGGTCTTGGTGTTTTGTTGTTTTGTGATTTTTTTGTTTGTTTGTTTTGGATTTTGTTTGGGTTTTGGGGGGGTTTGTTTGTGTGTGGGTTTTTTTGTTTGTTTTAGTAAAATCTACTGTGTAGTAAGGAACAGAGACTGATTGAAGGAGTACCAGGAGATCCTGCTTCTCACTTCACTGCTGCCAGTGCAGAATTGTCTCCTGGGGATAGAGAGGAGTGTTTATTTTGTCCAGAGAAGAAATAGCAAAATTAAACTTTTTGATAGTCCTTTGGAAACCTAGCACTAATACCCCTCTTTATCTGTGCCCTCCATAATTGTTGTCTTTTCCTCTCTATATAAATCTGGAAATGGATAGGTGTTATCAGAGTGAAGGGTATCTGCAGCATCATATGGCTGATTCTAAATACCATTGGAGTTTGAGGTAGAAGTGATTGCCTGTATGAATTTCTATTTAGTAGCACAACTTGCAGTAATTTGTCTATATTAGAATGAAACTTTCTTTTCTGTTCAGAGAATTGAAAATCTATGAAAATATTTATGCTTAATTTTATTCTCGTAGAGTGAATGTGATCTTACATAATTTCTGGTAACATTCAGCTTTGTATTAAGTTGTGCTATCAATTTATACAGATTTTCAGTATAAAGAATACTTGCTCTTATGGTGTCTTCGCTGCTTTCATTTTGAGGTCTTTTATGAAATGTGTGTAGGAGTACAGGTATTTTTGTTTATACTGTTCATTTTCTCTTAGCTGTCCTTGAAAGGTTTAACTAATGTGGATTCTGTCTTGCTGTAGTGTGGAATTGTATTTGTTTAAGAATCAAAATTATTCTGAGTTCCTGCTTAATATATAAAATTATCAATGAAGCATGGTTGGTTATACCTTAGTAATTTTTGTTCTCCTTCAGTAACTAGCTTTTCAGGGTAAGCTCTCTCTGATACTAACATGATCTCAGTAATGAAGGAACATGCCTCTTCTACAGATTCCTGATTCTTTCCCCAGTCAGATGTTCTTGTGCCTATTAAATACAGTCATCTCCCTTTTGATTTCTGTGAGCTCATTTTTCCCAAAATTTAAGAAAATTTTCAGTTTTAAAAATTAAAATTAAATACTTGCTCCAGGAGAGATGGGTTCTTTCCTAGTTAAATCTTTGCCAGGGATTTCTTTTGATATGCTAGGTAAATCCCTTCAATCAATGCCCAGGGGAAAAAAAAAAAAAAAAGAAGAATCTGCGTTCCTTTCCTCTTTGTGTTGGGCCAATGATGGGAATATTTGAAAGCTTTTGTTCACAAAGGAAAAGCCTGCCTTTCTTCCAGGTGTTCTAACCCCAAATCTTGCTGGTATCCTAAATAGAAAATATAGGTAATACAGCCTGTCCTAAATATTAACCTTCTGAGAGTGATTAGTACAAAACACTGCACATTTGATAAGAAAATAGGTAACTCTGGGTTTCTAGAAGACCTTGCTACTGATCTGAGAATGAAGCATAAGTTTTGTATCAGATACGTCTTTTTATATCTTCTGAATAAGCAGAAAAAAATACTTGCCAAAATATATTTCCTTCTGAAAAAAGCAAACTGATGCTCACACAGGAACAATACAGAAACGTGTCAAGGGCATACAGAAATGTGTCAAGGGCATATTTTGAATTGTCAGTATGTCTTCATGTTCAAGAGCTTCACTTTTTAAAAGTATTTAATCTCACATCTGTAATTTATGCTCCGTGATATATTATTTTGACTTTGCTTTCTACTTCTATTTCAATGATAAGAAAAATAATAAATAATAAAAAAAATCAATATCTTGTTGCTCTTGGCACAAATGTTGTATACAAAAGGTTTCAGGGAAGGGCAGAAATGCATCTTATTCATACCAATTTTGAGGGTCAGTGCAGTGAAAATGCATGTGGGGAAGTAGAAAATCCTTTCAGTCTTAGGGAACTCACAGAGTCCTGCCTCAAATAGTTTCCAGTCAATGTCTTCACAAAGCTGAATTTGTTTGATTCTGTTAAAAGTCACAGGAACACAGCAGATATTGGTCCTAATCAGTATTCAGGAGAAGAAAATGATCTGTGAAAACGAGAAAGAAAATCAACCTGAAGCCATATTGTTGATGGGAGGCCACTTTGACTCTCTGACAAGTACAAAGGAATCTTTGTGTCATGTGAAATCTCTTCAGAGTAATTCTTCTGAAGTAGAGAATTGGAGAAGAACCAGGGGACACCAGTCCAAAGATCACATTGAAAATGAATTATTCATTTCCCTGCTTGTTAAAATCTTGTTTTCAATCACAGGTACATGATCTTCAGTTCTTGATCGGTTTGATGAACTGTGAAAGAGCAAACCCTCTAACTCCTTTTTTGAAGTGTTTTGGGGTTTTATTTTTTGACTGCTTCATTCTTGAGAGGAAGAGATGAGAAGGAAAGAAAAAGATATTACAGGATTATTAAATGTATTTGAAGATGGGTAGTACCCTTTCCTCTCTAGCTGATATGGCATAAACCAATGCCTTTCTCTCTTGATTTGGGGAGTGGGGATATGTTGGGGGAAGGAGAAGGACATGAGAGTTTGGGCAATACTCTTGGGCACATGTTTTAGCTCTTGGGGATGGTGCTGTCTAGGGCAGAGAGTTGGACTCAATATTTGTGGGTCCATTCCAACTCTAGCTTATTCTGTGACATGAAAATATACAAAGTGATGCCATCCTAGGTTGTGTTATATTATAAAAGATAGCTAGAATCCAGTTTAGACTGTTAGGTTTGAAACTGATCTCAGCATCCTAAATGTCTCATTCCCTTGACATTACAGGTACTGGTTTTGGAACTAGCAACACTGACCAGAGTGGACTAGGAGACATTTTCTCTCAAGTTAGAAAATTACATAGTTTGCAAAACAAACTAAATGCACACAGCAGTGAATTCAGAATCTACTAGTGTTTTTCTCACTAACATCCTTTGGTTGTCAACATTATTTTCCTTCAAGTCCTCTGAGAGAAAGTGCTAGTTATTTGTACAGATAGATGATATATAGGTAGGTAATATAGACAGATGTAGATATATATTTTAAGTTAAAATGTACCCATAACTTGTTTTAAATATTTGGGTCTGAACATGTCTTTTATTACAAAGTCACTGATGGAATGTGGCATGAGAGAAGGAAATGAAGCAATGTCTTGTTATTAAGAAATTGCAGAGTTCTTCAGGTAATGATATGTGAGGCAAAGAAATGTGCAAGGTACAATGTGGAACACACTTGCACCTTCTCAGTACAAGAAAGACTTGCTATACTGGATCAGCAAAAGAAATATGATCTCTTAATAGAGCATGTATAAGGCTTTATGGTCAGTGTGATTATTAGTCGAGAGGATTAAAATTCATACAGGATTTTGTATGCTTAACTGGAAATAAGGAGTTCATTCCTGTGTGGTGTTGGATTTACTGACTTCAGTGAGGACACCAGAAATCTGTTCCACCAGGATAAGGAATTCTGGCTTTCTCAGGATATTGCTAGAAATTGTACATTATTCCACATAATGAATGGAGAAATTTCCTTGATTTTATTTTCTTAGAGAATACATCAATTCCTGTTTTAAATTCTACATATTAATGATTACACTAGAACTTGCTGAATAATTAAATGTCTGAAGGTATTTTTTAAGCAAAAGAAAAAAACCCCAGTCACTAGTACTGTTCGGGACAATTATTCCAGACCTATGTTGCACAGAAAAATCAATTAAAATAACTGTAGTTTCCTCCTCTCACAAAAGGTCTTCATTTTCGTTTATCTGGTCCTGATCTAAGGAAGTCTGTGGAAGCCAAAGGAAACAGTTTATTCAAATTCAGTACATTTATTTTTCCATTCAACACTGATGATCCCTGTCTGTACATGAAAGGGATGTCTTATGCTCATTTCTTTCTGACTGCTGTCCCTGACTGTATATGCTGTGTCTTACATGGTCAATGTAAACCTTACCATTTTAAGTATCATGACTTCCCCATTACATGCACACATCTTTGCTTGCTAGAGGAATTTTCTGTTCCATCTTGGGGGCTCTTTTGACTTGATTACCTAGCATATATTTGCATACAAGCTGCCATTCTTAGACCTAAGCAGCAAATTAGAGAGTGTTGTCACTTTGGCTTGTTCTGGAGGCAAGGATAGGGATATGATGCTAACAGTTTGGATCATGTCTATGCTTAAAGTGTAGATATCTGCCAGAAAACAGTGCCTTTTCTTACTCATTTCTCGATATTTCCACAGTTTGTGAGTAGAAGGGCTATTTGGTTGGCAAAGAATACCTAATTCATCTGATTTAGAACTAGAGTTCATAATAGGTCTGACAACTTTTTACATGAGAAAGTGTATTTACTAGAAAATGCTTCTGTATTAAGATCATGATGTTGCAGTAGAACTTTTAGTTTATAATAGTATAATCTCTCTCTTTCCATGTACTGATTTCATCTCAATATTCTTAATATATTCCTGAAACTCTATACTTGCACTGTGCTGAAGTTAAATGTTAAAGTTGGTCTACACCAGTGTTTCCATAAAATACTAGAAGTTCTCGCAGAACCTGCCAGTCTCATTTGAACAAGGGTTGGGAACTGACTGACATATTCACCTTCTCCACTCACAGTCTGCCTCTGAGGTCTTTTATTTAAAATCCAAAGGCTTGCCCACAAGAGCCCAGAAACCTTTGCATATAATCAGTTTTGTTCATTTCTGTATGACTTCCACATGTTTGTGTTGCAAATTAATAGCTGACTTTTCCCTCATAAGTTATTACTTGGTACTTGAAAATATTGATTTGTTTCATGTTATTTCTTTTTAGGTTTTTAGACCTTACATAGGCTTTTAATAAAAGTTGTCTATAAGCATCAAGATTCTAAGATTAAAAAAAAATAAAATCATACTAAACCCCACAATTGCATCTAGCAATAAAATTCAGTGGTTGCTTAATCAATACAAGCTCTTAATCAATAGAAGAGAAATAGGTAACTTTGACAATCATTGTCAACTCAACTGAAATACAAACAGAAAAAATTTATAGAGCCTTTCTCAGCAAGTCAAGAAGGAGAAGGAAATGTTTTATAGAGCATGAAGTATATATTAAAGAAATCTAGGATTTAATTGATACTGCCATCTTTTATTCGAGTTGGTATCCAAAATTAGGCCACTTAACCAGGATGATATTTAACCTTATTGCTTGGGTATCTCTGTTGTAAGACGACAAAATAGTCATTGAAATTTTTAATTTCATCACCTTGCCTCTATTTTCCCTTTTTATTTTTCCTTTGCAGTTTCAGATTTGATATACTCTAATATGCTTATTTTAATCATCAGCTGTTTTGCGTAACTTACCCTGTTGGAATATTTGAAATATGGAATGGGATATGCCATTTTCAATGTGAAATAATAGACTGGTAATGTGTTTTAGAGTATTTATCTGACTTTGAAGAATCAAGTTCATATTTGACTAGTGTGAACTTTCATTTTAAGAATGTATTTATACAACTTTCATTTACGTGAGGCAACCTTCGTCACAGAGTTTGGAGGATACAGAGTTATTTTTAAAGTACTTGTGAAATAAAAATCAACACACCAGCAAACAAACATAACACAAACCACTTTAGTTTACCTAATATATAAGAAGAAATAGAGGCTGGGATAGGCAGGTATAAAAAGTATAGGTAATGTTTTAATCTCTTTTGATGTATTCAGCAGAATCTTTTGCTGACTGTGGTTTTCATCAGCACTCAGCCCAGAGTTAGATTAGCCATAGGTGCTGCAGTCACAGAAGCAGGCCAAGTCCTCTGCACTACAAATAATAAGTTACAGGAGCCTCTGCATATGAATAATGGAAAAGGTTTGAGTGGCTCAGTGAGGGGGAAAAAAAGGCAATGCAAATGGATTCTTCTACTTACAGGCTTTAGGGTTCATTTCTAAAGATTTCACCCTAACAAATTGGTTGCATTTAAAAGCCCTGTGAAAGTTAAAGCTCTGTTACCACCCTGCATCTGTTCTTGGTACAATGGTTTATTTTAAAGCATTTAAACTCTGCCTGTCAAGTAAATTACATACCTAAGAAATACAAACAACAAGTACATTGGACAGAATACAATCTGAGCAGCTTTGAATTTTAAGCACTGTGATATGCTGTATATCAGAACATTTGTAACGAAAATGTCCTTATCCCGGTGAAATGTTCACATTCCTTGCTACTCTGGTTCTAACTTGTCCTCTCACTCTGAAATCATTGGAAGGAAGAGGTTCCTATTTTCTTGTGATCTCTTGTCATTCTTTCTTGGCATGCTAGTCTTCATATTGTTGAAGGGGTTTTTTTTTTCTTTTTTGGAACCTGGAGAGAAAAGTGGAATCTCACAGACAAATTCATAACGAATTTGAGACTCTTGATCTTTGTTTTTCAGACTATAATAAAGAAACTGATCAGCTTTAGTATAACACACATGATAATGCATAAACTTTGCCATTCAGGGATTGCCAAAATGATCAGATGCTGCTTCATAGTAACTACCATGTTATTTCAGAATTTCTTAATGTTACTGAAATAACAAAAATAATGATTTAATTTACAATATTAATTTCACTATCAGTGTTACTGTGATATAAGAAGCCAGAATGCACAATGCAACGAGTTCTTTCAATGGGTGGTAAAGGACCAAGAAGTCAACAAACATCAAAAGGTAATTTTGGTCATACCTGGGACTTCTGCGTATAATTTCACACATTAGCATGAATACCTAACTTCATTTTGATCTGTCTGCCTGATTGCTGTTGTAACAGAAGGCAAAAAAATCACAAATCAAAAAAGTATAATTGTATTCCAGAATGCCCTTTCTGGGGTTCAACTCTAAGTGTAAGTGAAGTGTAAGCCTGAATAAAATACTCAATTAACAGAGCTTAAAAACTAGAAGATAATATGAATATTCCCAGATATTTAAAGGCTACAGAGGTATTGATACTAGAACAGCTTGAATGGACATGATGAAGATATGCAACTGAAGCAACACTAGGAAGCAACATCTTGAGTTTAAGCCAAAAGTGAACATAAAAATTTCTACAGGTTGTATGTAGTAGCCTGAGCCTGTTGCTACTGGTTTCCTACCCTATTACAGAAAAGAACAGAGTGCTGAAGAACTTTTCTTGTTCTTTTACAATAAAGATTAATGATACTCATCTAACAATATATTTTAATACTGAGTTTCTTAAGCCCAGTGTTCTAAAGTGGCCGAAGGGCAAGTGAGGGGTCAGACTAATTGACAAGTTTAATCTGCTGTGGCTAGATTGAAGATCACAAGTGGTACTCAATAATATGGTAAAATAAAAAGGCCAGGCTCCAGCTTGTCCCAAATGATTTCTAAAGATATCAAAATGCAAGGTTCTGCTTGACCTGATGTTTTTCTTTTCTAAAACAAAGTGTTATGGAGGAAGGATTAGGTACTTTGAGCACTTCTAGAGAAAGAGAGAAGTGTTTTGTGATTGATTGCCTTCCAAGTCATACAAAAGACATGAAATATGGGAAAGTCTGAAACTCCCTGCTTTAGCCTCTTCTGGAACAGCACTGACTTCTCTCTGGTGTCATAGAACACACTAAAATAATCAGACTCCAGTAAGGCAAATTGGTTTTCTCCCCACAACGGTCTATCAGAAAGAGCCAGAAGAAGGGAAGAACTTGAAGAAAACCTTAGGGTTTTTTTTATTATAAACACATCACTGGAAATTACTTTAATCTTAAGAAGGTAGGGAAATCATGACCATTGCAGCATTTTCAGTTTCAAAAACTTGGCATTATAGAAACAAATTTTTTTTGAGAGCTCTCCAAGTAAAAGGCATTTTTTCAGCTTCCTCTTCATCTGGTCATCAGCCAGGAGGTAGTTGCAGGACTGATCAAGTCTGTGATCCAGGTCTCTTTACTTCCACTTCCCCCCCAGTTCCCATATATATATATATATGTCTTACAGAGATAGATGTGTGTGGTGGTTTGTTTTTAAGGTTTCAGTATTTCATTGTGTATTTGAAGTTTTGTACAGCTCAAAATGGTTTATTTTGCATTCCTCTTTGGTTTCTCCCCATTTCGTTCACTCTGATCCCCCCCACCTGTCTGTCACTGTAAACCCTGCCCCTGGCTCCTGTCAATCCTGTCCAAGCCTCTCCCTACCTTCCAGAAGGTTCTGGGGAGAGAGTCGAGGGATTGGCTGGGGCTCAGCAACCCCTCCCTGTGTCCTTCCTCATTTGTTCCTCAGTTGACAGACAGTCACTGCCCCCCACCCCTGCTGCGGTCCCATTGGCAGAGCCCTGTCTCCACCTCCTGTACCCACCTCCCTACAAAAGCCCTGGGCACCCCGCCCTGTCACTCCCTCCTGGGCATGTTTCATGGAGTAAACACCTCCCAGCTACACCCAGGTTGAAGCCATGCTTTTTTCCTATGCCACAATCGCAGCCCCACTCACACTGCACAAAGAATCTGCGTGGGCTGCGTGCCCTGCTTTCTATCGCGCGGCACCTGAGGCGTGCGGCTGCAGGGCTGGCCAGAACCCACACCGCTTCAGATATATATATATATGTATATGTATATGTCTGTAAGAGTCTTAGGCTGCAGAGTAAGGACTGTTCTGGGCTAGATACCTTCCAAAGTTTTGACTGTAAAAAAATCCTTTCTGTTTTCACTGCTAAGTGCAGATACTTCACCTGCTTTCAGAATGGCCATATGTATTTTTCCACTTTGCTTTATCCATCTGTCTTAATGTCTTTATTATTAGGTCTGAAACTGCTACAGTATGAATGTGCCATTTTCTTTGTCCCTTGTTTGTTGTTTGTTTGGCTTCTTGTCAGTCTTAGCTCAGTCTAAGAACTGCATTAGCCATACGATTATGGCAAATACATAATTGTCTCCTATCGCTTGCTTGTATCGTTTAACAAAACAGAGAGTTTTTCCTTTAAGTTGGAGAGCTTTTATATTATTTTCAGGAGGCAGGAATTTGATTCAGATGAAGATTAATTAAGATAAATAGTCTTTCTTTTCTCATCACTTCAATTGAATGAAAAGGTGGTGACTGATTTCTCCCTCCCCCCCATATATCCTTTTCTTTCCTGTTTCATATAATGAAAAATGTAATATCGGTAATGAAAGGGAATATGGGTGGGAAATTACTCACACCTGTGTTTGTGATAGCATGAAAAGTTTAATGGAGATGGAAGACTCATTATTGGTAATATTTAGCCAATTTGTATTTAATAAAAATGCTTTTTTCTGTAGCATAATTGCAGTTTCAATAATTTTTTTGAGACATAAGACTGAATGAATGTTATCTATACTTGTGCTTTCAAGAAATGTCTAATTAAGAAGACAGTATGACCCTTTTATTCAAGGCTAAATTCTGCTCAGTTAAAAGGAGTTCTTTCCTGTATTAATCAATGAAAGATACAACACTATATATCATTTTGCAGGCAACAGGAGGTGGGAATTGCATTTACTTGGACCATAATCTGACACAAGTATATCGATAAACAGTATTTAAAGAAAAACTTTTACTTCAGCATTTTATAAATTTTCTTTTTTTTTTTTTACAAATCCCTCTCTCCTGTTGCATTTTGTTATAGAACTCAGCTGACATTGCATACTGAGAAAACCAGCTATATTAACTTTTCAATGTACTCAAAATTGTTAGGTTTTAAATGTTGTCAGAAATATTGAATATATGCAAAGCAATCCAGATAGTAGAAAATGGGATCTTTTAAAATGGATTGTTTAAATTGATTTTTACTTTAAAAACTGAATTTAGTGTGGGAACCAACTCTGCTTTATTTAAGAAACTTCAAAGGATCACTGCTTTGTATTGTAAGTAGGCTATATAGAAACCTGGATCCTGACTTTTTGCTTTAATCTTTTTCTAAAGTTTGTTATCAGCTCTTTAAGACTACATTTTTTTTCCAAATAGACGATCAAATCCACAGTAAGTATATGAGTATACAAGGGTTTGTTGGTACAGACAGGAAGGAATTTGTGGTTCCAAGGTGCATCATGCTTACACAATATATGGAAGAGTTTAAGATGCAATGGTTTTGGAAGATCTTTACCCCTGGGTGAATTTAATTAGCAGGCAGAAACATTGTAATAGTAGGGAATACATTTAATTCCCTTTATAGCTGTCCCCTCTGTCTTTTGCTATCCTCAGGCACTCACAAAACTGAAAATCCGATGAAAATCTTCCTTTATGGTTTGTCTTCAGGAAGAGTAGTTATGAATTGTTCATAACTGCTCATTAGCCTGAGCTCTTCAACTCCATTAAGATGTTTCCGTAACATTTCATTAAAAAAATTATAGAAGGAGTGAGAGATTAAGGAAAAAACTTGTATGAATTTGAAGACATTAACATCTGTTGCACTCAGGCTTTAGGTTATAATAAGAGGAAAAGAGAAGACAGGATATAGTTATAGTGCATCAAAGGATTGACAAAGGAGAAATAGGGTGAGTACAGTATTTGGTACATGAGGGAAAAAAAAGAGGTCCCGAAAAACATGGTACATATACAAAGTTATACAGTTTTACAAAAGCAATAGCACAAGAGGAACAAAATAGAACCTAGAGAAATAATGAACCAAGCTTATAGTGATTCCAGCCTAGTACTTAAATGCTGTCACAAAAAGTTTTACATAGACAAATCTTTTCAGTTTGTAGTTTCTCTTTCTTGAAGGGGGTAGTGGTATGGTTTGTGTGCTTTTGCTTTGGGGTTTGTTTGGGTTTTTACTTATTTTTATTATTTGACCCTAGGCATGAAATTCTAAAAGTTAATAGGATCTTAAACTGTAATAATATTTTTAGAAACTCTGCAGTTTTGTATATGTGTGTTTTTGCTTTTCAACTGTAGTACTGAACCTTTGCAATCTTTACCTATAATCTTAGTTCAAGATAAGGGATATGTTAAGGAATGTGAAGCCTGCCTATTTTATGTTGGATATTTGTGTTAGAAATATACTGTTCTTAGATTTGGAATTAATATTCATATTTGCTTCCTGAAGTAGCTTGACACCTGTGGAGTGCCGGGTCTGGATTTTCTTTATTTTTATATGTGCTTTAATTAAGAAACTATTTGAAAAGTTAAGAAACTATTTGAAAAGTTATTTTAACTCTACAAATCTAAGTCAAATAGTGACAAGTCCAAGATTTATTTAGGATTAATTTAAAGCATAGATTGGAATTTGAACTAATAATTGAAAACTGGACTGCCTAGTTCTTACTGCCAAAACAGTCACCATTCAACATGACCTCACAGGGATCTAATACTGGAGGATATACTAGTCTATACAGTGTAATACAATGCATTTTATCAAACATAAGAGATGTTCTAAATACTTATATTTAAATCCTGCCTTTGTGGGTTGATCAGTACTTTCTGACTCTGTTTATCCATGTCTTGACGAGACCCATACACCCACAATCCCACCCAGATTTCTTTTCTGCCTACTGAAGCATGCCTGACCTCAGTCTGTGCTCACAAGGAGAATTTCCACTTTTGGAAGGACTCCACCTCAAGAAATTGGAGACCTTGACCTTAATTTCCATTTCATCATCAGCTGTGCACTTGCCCTATGATGTGGTGGTGCAGAAACTAGGGATCTAAACATTGGTGCTTTCTTTAGTCCTGTGTCACTCTAGCAGAAGCTGTGAGAGAGACACTGGAGGCTGTAGGACAGGTATAGCATGGCAGTGGCAGTATCAGGTGGGAGGAAGCAAAGGTCAAAGCTTTGCATGGAGAGAAAGAGGTCAGTTTCCAAACAAGGTCATCTCATCTCCTCAGCTTTAGCTAAGGAAGTGAATGCCACCTGCAAAACAGTGTGATCCCAATAAACAGACTGGATAAACTCCATATGTCCCAGAGGAGTTTCATTGGAATTCAGCCCATGCCAGTGGGAGGGAAACATGCCCTGCAAGCACATCCTGAGGCATGAGACCTTGTTTAGGCTAAAGAATATGTCAGGGAACTGACAGGTGACCCCCAGTCTCTGGAGAGGTGGCTTAGAATATGTCAGGGAACCGACAGGAGACCCCCAGTCTCTGGAGAGGTGGCTTAGAATATGTCAGGGAACCGACAGGAGACCCCCAGTCTCTGGAGAGGTGGCTTAGAGGATGAGGAGCTCAATGAGCCCTGATGGGAGCCCTGCAGAACCTCATCCATAGGACTACTTGGCCTCTTCCCTTGTCACACCAAGCATCTCATGGACTGGAAAAGGGGCACTCTGGAGAGTTTCTGGTCAATGTTTGGATAAGAGCTCCTCCCCACATCTCTCCCAGGGCTGTTCTCAGCTCTGGTGCCCTTGGAAAGACAGATCTGCCAGGTGGGTGTCATCAGCATTGCAGGACATAACAGGCAGCACCTATGACAAGCTCTGGGAAAACTGGCACCCTGGTGAACATTCCAGGCTCTTCAGTCCCAGCCTGGCCCAGTGCGTGGCAATCCCAGTGTCCACAAGTGTGGAAAGTGCTGAATTGTCCTACTAATTACTACTATTAATTACTAATAATAATTACATAAATACAAAGAATACAAAATAAGGATGTCTTTAAAATGAACAGAGGGCACCACAGTATTTTCCTTCAACTTTGTATAGTAATCAAGATACTACTGATGGATCTATTTGCATAATAGTAATAGGCCTCCTTATGTTATTAATCATCTGATTTCTGACATATTAAACAGCAAGTTAAATTTGACTATATATCAATGTCATCATATTGTTTGTTACAATAAGAAAAATGCACATAGGAATGTTGCTTTTTGCAGTGTATTTCCCTGTCTGACTGTCCAGAGGAAATGCATAATACCCTCCTGAGATTTAGAGAATACAGGTGAGAAAGATAGAGAAATAATTGCTATTGCTCCAGAATGCTGCATAAAAGACTACAGGAAGGTGGGGAAGTGTAACACAGTTTAAAAAATGTATTTAGAAAGCATGATTGCCTGACAGCACCATGATTACTGAGAAATGTACTGCAAACAAATTAATTCACTTTCCTGGGCTGTATTGAAGGATGGTTAAAGATTTGGTATTTAGTACTTCAGATTTCTCATGTAAAAAGATAAGGTGAGGAAGAGGCCAAAACTTTAAAAATAACTAAAAAAGAAGACAAAAAAGCAGCAAACATGCACATGTTTTTTGCACTGCTTCAGTGTCATCTTTGCACATCATTCCATTGCCGTCATGACTATTGACAGCAAGACTTACCTGAACGTTTAACATCTCCGACTGAATTTTTCCTGTCATTATATTTTGTAGAAGACTTTAGAGGTATAACCTCTGTCCTGATAATCTTATTTTTGCTTTGGTTCACTCCAGTTACATATCTAGTCTACTCTGCAATTGATTGACAGCTGTGTTTCATTGGTTGAATAGATAATGAGGGGATATGAAATGCAGATTGGCCAAAAAATGATCTGTATATGAGTGGTATATAGCCACAGAATTTAAGGGCTCCTTGATACGTTAAGAACACTGAGATGTGTGCTGCTATGTTAAAATTAGGTAAGCTTATCTAGGGCATGATTGTGCATTTTAAATCTGACAGAAAGCTTTAGTTGATAGTGCCCTTTCTTTAAGCAGGTGTTAGCCATAATAACAGGCTATTGTGATGTGACTTGTCCTCTATAATACATTTTCTCCTTTCCTACAAGGTCCATTTGGGACTACAATAATTCTACTTTAGCAGAATTTTTGAGTACAGCAATAATCAGTGGAAGTTTTAGAGGGTGTCATTGAGAAGTTTCCTGTGTGTTCAACAAATGTGAGATAAATTGAAAAGTAGCATTGCAATGTGGATGAGATGGCATGAAATGGATCTGTACTTACATGGTTCACTTCTTAAGAAGTGAACAATGAAAGGATAAAGGTACCCTTCTCTTAAACACTTGTAGTATTACTTTGTCCTTTAGTAACCCAGTGTGTTTGTGTTTTGCCTTCCTTGTCAGGTGGCACCTCTTGAAGTGATCTGGAGAATACAGTTTTCTAACCCATTGCAGTTGAAGAAATTTTGTGATCGTACCCCAATGTTTTGGTGCTTTCAGCTTTGAACTACTATCAGAAAAAAAAAAATTCTAGTCTTTTGAAAATAATTCTATTGAAATCAAATAAGCAAATTAAACCCAAATTATACCGTTTTTCTCAGATAGGAATGGGGTCTTCAGTTCTTCAGTTTTATAGACACCTGACGTCAATTTTAAGCTGCAGAAGGCATTTCTTTGCACAAAATTGCATTTGAACAGAAAAATATTCCTGCATTCAAATAAAACTGGATATCATCATCAAATTTTGCAAATCCCATGAAAATTATGCATTATTTTACTTGTGGCTTAAAAGTGCTTGTACAAATAAAGAATTGAAGTGTTATTCTAGGTGAAATTGGGCAGAATTAGTATTTTCCCCTCAAGGTGCCTCAGTTCTTTCTGTGGAGCATCTTTGTAAAATCCAGTGGGATGTGCACTAATAATAACTGTGTTAGCTTTAAAACTGAAAGAAATTCAGCAAAATTATTCTACAATGTTTTGGATGAATAGATTCCATCTATGTTGTATAAATGTGCAAGCCAAACTCAGTTGTCTTGGTCGCACTGACATATGTTGATACTACCAGTAGTGAACCATGTGGACTTGGGAACCCAAAGTTAAAGCTTCTTGAAATTAAATAAATACATAAAATAAATGTACAGTCACGTATATGTACATGTGTAGAAATCTAAGACGCTTCTCCCAGGAACAAATAAAATAATTTTTTCAACACCTAGCCTTAAAGATTGCTAGAATTTTATTCATGGAAAGGTACCTTTTCTGCATGATGAATGTTTCTTATTGCTCCTCTCTTCTGAATTTCTTTGTAGTAAAACAGAAATGCTTATATACTTAAAGCTCTTGCTCTTAATTTTAGAAATTGCTGTGGAAGAATGGAGTAATGAGTGAGTTGCATAGGGAGATGCATATGTGCAAGACAGCACTGAAGCAAAATTAGGGCTAAGTATATCTTTAGATATACTTAGCCCTAATTTTTAGGGGAAAAAAGGGAGTAGTATTCAGAGTAATAAGTTCTTGGGATGAAGGACAGGAGAAAGAAAGAATAAGATGGATGACTTCTTTGAATCTACATGCTGTTATCAGGAGATTTATCCCATTCTTGGTTATACCATTCATCAGTGTCAAGCTGGAGACTAGTGGTGCTTATTGCTAACCGTTATTGATCAGTGGAACTGACAAAAGATTTACAACTGGACATGACTTCATGGCTCCAGACAAATGAAAATACCACACCTCTCCTTCCCCCTTGTCTTCCAGTCAGGAAGTCATCTTTGCATTCTGCAGTAAGTCTGATGGAATGGTAAACCCAGCCTTGGTTTTGTACAGGATAGCCATTTTAAACAAAACAAAATTGTGTAAACTAAATTGCTGTATGTTTAGTAAATTCACAGTTGTTTACTTCCTAGTAACAAGACGACTCTCCCAATAAAGCATAAAAGATAAATAATTTTGGTGATTCTTTCAAAACTTTGTTTCTGGACACAACTACTTACATTGACCAGTAGAAACACTCAAACAATCACACAAATTCCAACATGCATTAGTGTTGTCTGCTTTGCTGCTCTTTTCACAAACACAAGCATACATAGACAAAAAAAAAAAAAAAAAAAAAACCAAAAAAACCCCAAAAAACCAGAAGAAAACAAAGATAAATAGTCCATAGAGACATGACCCAGAATTATTCTGATGGACTTTCCATGTTATGTCTTTAATGGCAAAAACTGTTCTCCAACATACACATAGAATACTGTGCAATTACAACATAGAATCTGGGAGTAGCACTTTTTTCTTTGTGATTTGAACTCTGACGGACATAGGTAATGAGTAAATGAGTTTGTAGACTGGTTTCTGTTGAGATGTTTATTTCGGATGTTGTTGATAACTTTGTTGCTCTCAAGACCCCTTTCAGTCTATTCAGGCTAAGCAGCCACTTTATAGTGTCCACATGGATATTTGAATCTCTCCTGTGAAAAGGCTCTTAATTAGTTATCAGCCTCTGTGTACAAGTAGGTTAAGCTGTTCTTTCCAAAGTATATTCCCATGTATGGGCTTAGAGCAAATTCTTTGTCTTTCATTCTGCTGACAAAATATATAAACCTAACCTCTTCTAGACTTCTGAACAACTAGTCTTAACAGAATTGCATATCTTGTCCCTCAGAAATAAAAGTGTATCTGTACTAATTTAAGACATTAAGTGCTTCTTATGTTTTCCCAGTTCTCCAATAGGAATTCAAATTTTCACATAATCCAATATTTCTGTAACTATGATGTTTATTGTAGACAAAGTCCACATGCTACAAGTGCATGTCTTGCTTTTTTACTTTTTTTTTTGTTTGTAATAGCTATGCATACTGCTGTTCATGTCTTTTTCAGCCTGCCTTCAGTAAGAGCAAAAGTCTTGTCCTGGCTACTGTTGAACTACTTCACCAACCTTAAGAGTTCTAACAGGAACTGCAAGACCAACCTCTGACACTTTCCTCTTAAAATAACAGCTTATTAATCTGTACTCAGCTGATGAATATAGTTATTTGTATTAACGGATTTATCTAACAAATCTCTTGGCCATTTCTTCATGGGGTGTTTGGAAGTGAGACACCTAAAATCAAGTCTCTATGTGCAAGGACCCAGAATATTTCCATGTGTACTAGGTATATCAGTTCCCATTCTGGTGCCTACTTTCACATTTTCCTCCCACCTGCAGTCAGACTTTAGTCAAACGTAAATCACCATAAATTTTGGTTGATGAATCTCTTGTTTGTGGATTAAATGGAAGCAGCAAAATTCCATTTCACAGGTTTTTGTATCTCTCAGTGCTTCCAGATTCCTGTGCAGAACTTACAGGTATCAGTGTGGTTTGGTCTCTCAACTGAGAATACAGAACCAAAAGTTCAGGTTGCAATACTGGCAGCTGAGGATCAAAGTAAAAGAATTTTTTTTTGGTTGGGTTTGCTTTGGATTTTTTATTCTTTGCCATTCTGAGAGCAGGTTTGTGTGTTCTGCTTGAGGCAACATGAATTCAAAGTCTAAGACAAGCAAGTAGGGTATGGCACAGT
Organism: Hylia prasina; assembly: GCA_013397195.1. NCBI lineage: Eukaryota > Metazoa > Chordata > Aves > Passeriformes > Sylviidae > Hylia > Hylia prasina. The sequence goes on from VYXD01011676.1 coordinate 54,546, forward strand.
ACATTCTAGATAAACTTACAATAGCAATACCTCTGGCAGATGTAAAAGTGATGCCCTGTCAACTCAGGTAGAAGCAAAACTGAGTGAAATGGAAAAGAAGATATGTGATTTGACAGTACTAAAAATCCTAAAAGTTTTTTAGTCTCTGTGGCATCAACTAGGTTTTTGTCTTCATCATCATTTTCTTTGTTAAGAAGATACATTTGGATTTTTTTGGTTTATGGAGACTTTTTTGTTGTCGGGCTTTTGGTTTTGTTTTATTTGGGGGGTGGATTTTTTAATTTAATTTTTTGGGGCTTTTTTTCTGGTTTTTTTGGTGTGTTTGTTGGGGGGGTGTTTTGGGAGGGTTTTGTTGGACTTTTTTTTTGGTTATATAATTCTTGTTCCCAAAAAGTTTTTTATGTCATGAGAGCAGAACACCATCTTTCATTTTTGGTAGGCAAGGGTCACAGTAAAAGTCATGACTTTTAAGTTTACATCATAATAGTGAGAATGAAATCTGAGTATATTTAGTTTTTTATCAGAGAATCACTGAACTAATGAAAGACTCAATAGTAAGGCAATAATGTGACAAAATAGTAAAGTCTGTGCCTTGGACATATTTCTCCCATTGCCTTTTGTATTTCTAGGATCTCCATTAGAGTAAATTATCAGGCAGCTCTGACAGCTCCCAGGTCTCGAGCAAGTCATGGAGTTGAGACATGTTTGGCCTTGAATAATCTCATCCTGTACTAATAACAGAATAGAATTCAAACAGAATTCATCCACAGAAAACTTCTCAGGGGATTTTTTGGTTGTTTTATTCCTCTTTCTAAAGAACTTCCAGACAAATTTGCAAAACCTACTGCATTTTTTGGTGTGTGCTTTAAGAATACTGACCTTCACGGAAATATTTGGCTGAAGAGGGCTTAAGTCTGCAGCAGTCACTAAGAGTTCTTTAGACTGTGGTGCAACTAAACAAGAGAAACATTCATGCCTATGGTCACTGAAGTTCATATATACCAGCTTACTTATGTATTAGGGGCTGTGTTTATAGGGACTGCTTATTTTTGTCATTCCTGATCATTGTATTTGATTTACCACAATCAGTTTTGTTCACTACCATAACATATTTTGCATAGAGTTAATGTTAAGTAATTGGGTTAGTCAGGGCATCTTATATAAGAGATCAATTTTTGAATCTTTGTTTATTTCTGCCTTTTGCTGTGGTAAATAACACTCCAAAGACTATCAGTGTACAGTTGTGGAACGTGCATTTTTCACTTAGCTACCTGCATTCTTGTTCCTCTTTCAAAGGGGACAGTTTTCAGCTCAGAATGTCTATGCTCCTGTGATACAAAATCCCAGATGATCAAAACAAGAATCATCAGCTTGCTGCTCCGATGACCTAATTGATAGCATAAAAGGAGGAAAACAAAGTATGTGGTCATGTCCTTAAAATTCACTTCAGGTTATTCTGCTGCATTGAAATCTATGTTTAAATGTATAAAGAGAGGGTTTGCTGAGAAATGAAGAAGTTGGAGAGCAACCCAAGACACCAGGTAACAGTCAGTTTATTTAATCAGCTAACTTTGAAATTCAGTTTTCAATCATACTGTCATTTAAATAATGTTATAGGCATAAACTTTAAAAAGTCCCGTTTTCAATCTAAGCTTTAAAAATTTTCTATTTGTCAGCTGCCCCCCTTCCCAAATGAGTAGTGTTAAAATCATACTTCTAATTGGTTTTTCATTACAAGACACTCCTATTTTCCTCCCATTTGGAAATTTTGCAGGTTAATTTTGTTAAATTACCTCTGAAATATTCTGGATGATAGTTCTAGGTAGCTAAGGGTCAGTTGCCTTTCTAGGCAGTGCCAGAAAACACTGGCAGAAACTATGAACTATGCAATTTTTTGAGTTTCTTTACTGTACAGGAATCTCAAAAGTATCATCTCATGACTGGAGAGGTACAGATATAGTTGTAAAGTTTCTTGCTGGTAGCAACAGTGATAAATTTTCTCCAGAAACAGATATTACATCTAAATGGCACTTGAACTATAAGTCCCTCAAAGCATTTAGTCCTTTTTCTCTTGTGCTCTAATTTCATTGTGATTTTGTTGGTTTTTTTCCCCTCCTCAGCTTTCCTCTTGGGTCAGGTAGCTCAGTAGTCTCATTCTGTCAGGAATCAGTCAGGAAAAAGATGTATGAATCAGGATCCTACTGAACCCAAGCTTCTCTTATCACTTGCTTCAGTATGTGATTATTATGTCTGAAAAAATCTTGTTTTATTATTTGACAAAAATTATTAAATCTTGTCTAAACCTGTTATATGTAACTAACAATTATATTAATGGCTCGATGCATACCTTCTAGCATAAAGTATTTGTTCCTGAAAGTTTGCTGATAAGCTGCTTGTCTGATAGGTGACTGCACAAGGAAAATACAACATTGTTAACCTGTTCAGCTTCATGAATCTGACTTACTCAGTTCATCTCCTTAGGCTCCCTCTAGACTCATAAACAGCAAGGTTCTCATAAGATGATTCACTGATGGATCACAGCTTAGATTTTTTGAGCTACCTTTCCAGAAACCTTACTTATAAGGGCTACAGGATCAGGTGGTAGCCTTTAATTCGTGAGAATATCTGTGTGAATCACCCTTGTAGCTGTAAGAACTTGAACTAAATAGAGACTGAGAAAGAAGTGGAGAGGAAGGTAATGATACATAGTATAATAGACAGACTGTTCTTAGTGCTTTTTAGATCAAAACCAGGTTTTTTCGGGAGGTAGGTTGGGTTTTTGTCGAGTACTTTTTAATTGTGATAGTATTTGTGAGGTTAATATTTCAGAACTGATTTATAACAAAAAATACTCTTCAATAAATTTGAAAATCTTACTTTTCCCACCAGAAGAATCTTTTACTTTCTGTAACTAAAATAAGTAAATTTGTGCTGATTTCTGCTAGCTTTTTACAAAAAAAAAAAAAAATAGAAATAACAAAATATTAAGGTCTAGTAAATGTAGTTTCAAAACTTATTTGAACTGTGAGTCTCTGTAAGAGTTTGTAGATCAAGATCAAGATCTGCCATGATATTTTCTGATCTTCCTGTATATTGTAGCTCCCTTAAGAGGAGAAAATTACTTCCTCAGCAGCCTTCTGCATGACACCTGTAAGAGGACCAGCCCATTGGGTTGTGCAGAAAACAAGCAAAACTCTCTCCACAGTACAGTGGGTTAATGTGGGAAAAGTAATGTTTGATTTTGAAAAACTTAAAAGGAAAACAATCCTAACTGTTCAAAGAACAAGTGGTATATTTGAACATTGCCACTTCTTTAAACCTGCAAATTAAAAATAAATATCCTAACCAGGATTTTCTCTCTTATAAAAATATATTCAAAATTTGTGCTTACCTGTCTCACTCCAAATCAGAATTTTGAAAAAAGTGTACATTTTTTAGATGTCAGAAATTACTTTTGTTCACATATTCAGTTTTTTGGGTTTTTTTTCACTTCCAATTCAACCCTAAAGCCTCCTGCATTGATTGCTTTTGCCCTGAACGTCTGTGATTTCTCAGCTCCTGTTGTTCAATGGGCAATAGGAACATGTGTAGGCAGGAAAAATGAAGATCCTCCCAATTTCTTACATCAGTCCCTTGAAATAGTTTTGCTTAATCTATTTTCAGTACAGCTGTCTTACACAGCAGGTTGGGTTTTTAATTAGTTTTAGTATTCACAGCATCTCTTTTTATTCCTTCAAATCTTTCTCTGTACTTGACATTTTCAATATTATCAAAACCTGTAGGTCAAAATGACCACACAAATCTTTTCATACTTAATTTCAATGAGGTCCCATCTATATTGCTTTTGCTTACTGTGCGGGTTGTTGTTTTTTTCCTATTTTCCCTCCTTTGGCCAAATTGGCTTTTTAAGCTCCTCATTTTATTGCTGTATGTTCTGCATTCCGCATCCTTTGGGCACACTTTAATCTCATTATACACATTTCAGTTTTTCTCTGCTGTTTCCTCTCTGCCATTTCATTACACTCGATTTCACTCAGCTTGCTGAATTTTTTGCCCTAAACTCTGTTATTCTGAAATCCAGTATCTTCATTTCCCTCCTTTGGCTTTACGGTAGATGTAATTTTACACCTAACAAGATTAAAATTACGGTGCAAAGCACTTTACTTGTTCTGTGTCTCAAATACTGTCCAGGACTAAAACATTAAGACACAGTAAGAGAAACATAGAAAACAAAACCACAAAAAATAATGACATGACAAATGCATTAACCATTCAAACAGATCCAGAAGTGAGGGAGAGTAAATAAGGAACCCCTTGGAAGAGCATAAAAGCATGTTCAAGAAACTGGAAAATAAAACCCAAGATGAGTGTACTGATGTAAAAAAAAAAAAAAAAGGTACTGAACATAAAGCAGGTAATAATATTGATTGAGTTAACAAGAACAGAGCAATATTCAGCTAGCACTGAATGATTACAATAAGAAAAGAAAGATGTCACTTGTCCTCACTCACCATCACTATGAATAGCTGCTTTCTTCTCCCGCATCACCCGAATTGTCAAGTTCTATATAATTATCTGACTGAGAGATGGCCAAATGGGAATTGAAAATTCTGGAGAGGAGTTCCAGGCATTTGAAATTGAAATCAACTTTTTCTTCTATGCATTATTTTGAGATGGAGAAGATTGCTTTTTCATATGGCACGTAGACATGGCATAAGTCAGATGTGACATACCCATACACATCATTGCTTTTTATATAATCTGCATTTTACAGTGGAGTTTATGAAATAAGTTCATATCCTTTTACATTCAGCAACATTATTAACAATTACATTTATACTACTCATATTGTCTCCTTGCATGTGCTTTTCTTGTTCTCTTAAAAAAAAAAAGCAACTCTTTGACTAGAGCACATTAAGTTTTACTAGTGTAGAGTTTGACCATCACAAAATTTCAACAGAAATGGAGTATTTGGGATCATTAGAAGGTCCAGAGGAAGAAATCACTGTTATTTTCTTCAAAGAGTAGAAAAATGATGAAAAATCACAATTTACTTTAGCTTGAATATTTTTCTCTACAAGAAAAATTAAATGGTGACAATAAAAAGCTTCTTGCTTTGTTGAAATAGTTTGATTTTTTTAAAATTCTGTTTAGAATATCATTTAAAATTCAAATTGTTTGTCATCTATATACTTCTGTTTATTTTCTTTGGCATTCTGAGTGATATTTTTTTCTTCCATTCAAATATTCCTTCTAAGGAAACTCATGTTGGATGTTATATAAGATTTCTTTAATATACTGTTATCTCTTCATATAATTAAGAAATATGATTGTCCCACTTTTTCAATGTATGACTATCTCCCTCATCTTTTTTGAGAACTGATGCCACAGCCATGGTCAAGTTCTTAATTCTCTCATAACTGTCTGAGAAATGGTGGGATGCTTGCTATGTTTTTTGTTGTTGTTGTTGTTGGGGTTTTTTTGTTTGTTTGTTTTTGTTTTTTCTTTCTGTTAGGAATGTACCAGTACCTTATTTGAAATCTTGGCTTCTCTTAGTCCCTTTGTGGTTATAGCCAATCTGTTTATATTGGGAAGGTAATATTAAGTAAGTTTATAGAAAATTGATGGCTATATGAAGGTTTTAAAAAGGAAAAGAGATTGAACAACTTTTTGTATTCATTAAAAAGGTAAGCCTACCTTTATTATTTATCATGCGACAAAATTTTACTATAACATGCAGATAAATTTTGATTTATATAGAAACAATTTCCTTGAATAATTGGACTTGAATTTAACTCTTGGCTTCAAACATCTTCCCAAACCAAGCAGTATCATTTTTTGGTGGTCTGTCAGTATCTGAAGATATGCAATGGAATTAACGCTATTCTGTGTAAAATGTCTTGTGTTTCATATAATTAAGAACTTTGATAGAAGACTTAACTATTGTGCAATATTCCTATTTATGCATAGAGGAATTTGAGAGGTCTGGAATGAGGCAAACATGTAGCTAGAGTACCTTGCAGTCATAACATCTCCAGCTGGATTTGAGCGGAAGTCAGGTTTTAGGAACAGGGTTTTTTATTTTTTTCATTTCTTAACAAATCATTGCTCTTAGTCACCTTCTTGTCTCTTGTTTTAAGAAACAGCTTCTAGGGGAAATTGCTCCATAACCTTTCTGGGGCATAAGGCAAGGCTGACCAATGTGTATTTTCCTGAATCTTCCTTGCCCTTTTTGAAGATGGATGGCATTTGTCTTTTTTTCCAGCCATCAGGAACCTCTGATGATTGCCATGATGATTGAGAATGGTCTCACAGTGACACAACCAACTCCATAAACCTCAATTCCAAAAACTTCTATACCTACAGGATGATTAATTAATCTGTAACTCTTTCTTTCTCTACTGTGGGTACAACTTTGGTCCTTCAGATTCTGCTTGGAGGATGACTTGAGAGTAAGATTTACCACTGAAAACTGAGTCGAAGAACGCAGTGAATACCTCTGCCTTATCTCTTGCCATATAAGACTTCCTGCCCCAATAAGCAATGAGTTCACATTTGTCTTATCTTTCCTTCTGCTACTGAGGAACTTAGAAAAATCTTGCTTATTACCCTTTATCTCTTTTGGTACTTTCAGATTGATATGGCCTTTGGCTTTTTTCTTGATGTGATCAGTCTTCTTATTCCTCCCAATAGCCCATTCCTGCCTTCACCTCCTGTATATTTCCTTTTTGTGTTTAAGGTCAAGTCAGGAGCTCCACATTTGTCAATGCTAGTCTTCTTCAATGCTTGCTTAGCTTTCTGAGAATTGAAGCCTGCTCTTTTGAAGTCCAAATTTGTTGTTAATCTCACTCACTATTCTTCAGATCTTAAACTTCGCAGTATTTTGATCACTGATGCCATGGCTGCCCTTGACCTTTACATCATCCAGCACTTCTTGTTTGTGAGAAATAGATACAAGTGAATCTCTCTTCTAACCTGTTCATCAATCACCTGGATCACTCACCTTTTCCTTGTTGTGTAGATAATAGGTTTAGGCTACGGTGGTCCTGAGGTATCCTAACAAGTCTTGTTCTTGTCAATGACCAGAGAATTCAATACACCTGGACCTGCAGCTCTGCAGGGAGCAGGAAGCCAGGTGCTTCCAGCCTGCCCTGCACCAACAGCTCCCATACTACCCTGGGATGAGCAGCAGAGCACAGATGGGCTGCAGCGAGTATTGGCAGCACTGCCTGCACCTTGTCCCTGCTCAAACCAGACTCATGGATGTTCTTTGGAACTATTCTATTCTTTCTGCTCTTACCATTTAGAGACCAGGTAATCAAGCTGAACAAAATTTTCACAGATTTTCAGTTTAATTTATATAGTGGCATTTTAATGTGTTTAGTGATAGACTCATTTCTTATACAACCTAATACTTTGCTTTGTGACTGTTTTGAGCTGAAGTTTTCACAAGGTTTCCAGAGCTGCGCTCACATCTAAGTTGTTTCAGCTCATGTTGAAAGTTGTCAATGTGTATAAACCTGCTGCACCTTAAAATTTGTCCTAGGTGAGAGTGGCTTCAGCAGTTTTGCTGTAGAATTTATGATCTTGTTTTGTCGTCTTTTTCTCAGGTTACTCTGAATGCACTATGTAAAATGCATTCTTAAATAACAAGTATGTACAAAGGGGCATGCTATATACAAAAAATGGAACCTCAACCTCACAGTATGTTGGGATTGTATTTATTGGTATGCTGACTTTAGAAATGAAAAAAAAGATGTGTGGCAGATGGAAGGTAACCTGGCCAACAAAACTTTAATACACTGCTTTACAGCTGAGTGTCCTCCTATTTTTTCTATTTTTTTATTAATAAAACTTTTTAATTAATAGAATAAAAGGTACAAAAAACACTGCAAACTTTTAAAATAATGCAACGGAAAAACATATAAAATGAGTAACTAACTTAAGGAGTTAATGTGTGAAAAATATAAAATATACACTCTCTTCTCTATTGGTCTTCTCCTCTCCCCCTTCTCCTTTAGCATACACAGACAAGACTTGCAGGGCACAACAATTTCACATCACTGTGTTCTAGTTTCGTGCATTATTTCATCCCTTCTATCATTTGTATTCCTTTGCTTCACCCTAGTCATTTTTCTGTTGTTGACTGCCTCTTTGCTAGTACTTCTTAAGAAATACTGTGTGTGTATCAGTGCTGCCATGATATACTTTCATTCAACAAATTTGTGTGCTCAGTGAAGAACTGTGTAATTATTACACTGAGTGGATAGATGAGCTTGTTTCTATTTATTGAATAATGGTAGAAATGGTAAAAGCTTTAGGAAAAATTGATAAAAGTTCTAAAAGTGAGGAGAAATTTTGAAACTGAGAAATGTTATGGAACATGAAGGCCATATAGTTTATGTAGAAGGGTATTTAGTTTCCTAGGGAGATTATTAGCTGTGACCTAGTTGTGACTGGTCTTAGACTAGTTCTAAACTAGGAGTTGCCTGTGCTGTAATTTTAATAAGCCGTGCTGATCTCTGGCTAGTATGTTGATAATTAAATATTAGACACTGATCATATTCAGAGTTTGCAATGAAAATGATGTGACATGTAAAAGTAATTTTGTGCAAATGTGTTGAGGCTGGAAAGTTATGGAAAAGACTGGGTGAACTAAGGAATGCTGCTGAATGTGATGGATGCTATTTTGTTGCATTTTGTGCAGGTAGATGTCTGGTATGGAATTCACTGGACATGTCATTCAATTAGAAATCATTTCCTGACTGCGAGTACAAATTAGAGTTCCTTTGGGGAAAAAATTTTATGGGTCTTTGAATGAATATAAGTGAAAATGCAGAGCTGGTTGGGGTCAACTGTAGCTACTCTAGGCAGATGTTTAAATTCTGGGTTTTACAGACATGGGAAGTAATGTATTAATTTGGGGGGTTTAGTTCCATCAGCAGCCTAATCCCGGATTCTTTAAGAAACTAACTTCGCACATAATTTTTCTTCAAACATGAACATATACTGCAAAATAGTATGTGTTTTAGATTTAAAATAAAGGGGTAAAGGTTACCTGGTGGATATGTGCTTAATCACTGAGGTAAACTACAACCTTACATACACCTTAGGTGGAACATGTCAAGAGCTGCTGAGAGAAATTTAAAACTAGTTCTCTGTTTCAAAAGATAATGGCAAACTTTGTGGCAGTTAGCACACTTCTGGAGAAAATTCGTTCTGAACAGGTCTTAACAATAAATAATAAATTAATAAGCAATGAAACCTGATTCAGATACCTCAAGCTCCCCATCCACCCATGGATGTCTGATGAATCATCAGAGGAGGCTGTTAGACTTTTGTAGTCTTCTGTACTTAGATTCAGATAATCCTCAGGTTTTCTACAGGGACTTGAATAACTTCAGTAGAAAGGACTGAATGTGCTACTGCATATTGGTGGATATTGTAGTTAAGGAAGCTTCCACTAATGGGGAACTGTGGCAGTCACTAAGGAGGAAGAGGAAAATAAACCACTCTGAATTTGAACCCCCCAAGCTACGAAGAATGAGGATTGAAACCTTCTCCCCCATGTTTAGAAAGAAATGAACATTTCTGAGGAATGGATTAACTTAAACCACATAGGTTAACCTCTGGTTTCAGTGACTTATAGACTGTTCCCTTGATGTCATAAGTTAAAGGTTACTGTTCTTCCATGTGGTCAGAATTGGTGGAAAATTGAACATGCTGTTGAGCTTATTTGTGTTGCCATTTATATACATTTCTGTGAAGTTACCTGATTTTGAGTGTTCCTCTTTTGTGTAACTAGGTGATAGCAATCATATAAAATTGATACGCACCAGCTTGGTAGCTGAGGATGTGGGTTGAAAGAATTAATTTCCTTTGAAACAGTATCATAAAACACAATCTGTCTTTCTTGGTATTTTGAACTATTTCAAAACCAAGACTGACCAGAACATAAGTTATGAATTTTCTGCTGATTGTGCTGAGATAGAGAAAGTAATAAACCCAGAGAAGAGTGATTTCATCTATAAATCTGAGGAAGGGAAATTTTAAGAATTGTTCAATGTCTGAGCCATGAGTATATAAAAATTACATTACTGTGAGTCAAACACTTTTTTAAAATAAAACCTTTAAAGCTTCCCAGAATCACTGTATAATGCTGTCTTCATGCTGACAATTTCTGTGGACTTATGCTATGTGGTTCATAACATCTCTATGTACGTATGTCATCTAAATAAGAGGACATAGAGAAGATTGAATATTCCACTGCCAAGAGTGGAATAATAATTATCTAATAATTCTTATAAAAAATACCTGCCTAATTTCATAGAATCACAAATATCTAGAGGATATCTTGAGAATCATTATCCTTTCCCTAAAGGATTTCTTGAGTTATCCCTAAAGGATATCTTGAGTTAGAAGGTACCTATAAGGATTGTCCTCCCCACTCTTCAGAGGGCTACCTAAAAACCTGTATGACTAAAAGCATCATCCACACACTCCTTGAACTCTGACAGGCTTGGTGTCATGATTATTTCCCTGGGGACCCTATTCCAGTGATCAATCATCCTCTCAAGGAAAAACCTTTTCCTCACATCCAGTCTGAACTTTCCCTGATACAGCTTCATACCTTTTCCATCTAATTTTTTCCCATTTTATCATTCAGTCATTGGTTCCTGTTTCCTATTTTTTTTTTTTTCAAAGAGCTTGTGTTCCTTTGCTGCTGTTGGGGTTTTATTTTTCCCTCTGAAGCTCCATAAATTCTATAACTATACTGATCTCTTAATAAGTCTTCCTGCGAGGTAGGCACACTTAGCTAAAAAACCCTGGTTTTGTAGTAATTTAAATATCTTCTGCATAATAAGTTTATCTCCTTTTAGAAAAATTTTGCAGTTCTGTATTGTCTTTCAGTATTATCCCACCACTACAGAAGACAGCTATGATATCATATCCATATTCCAGCTCACTAGTTACCCACTTTATTAGTCATGTGGGTTGAACCTTTTCCTAGTGGGGCTATGCTAATGCTCCATTCTGAAAAAATGCGTGAGATTTTTCTTTCTCTAGGCAAAATTTAGAAGAAGATTGCAATTCCTTTGTGAGGTCCATGTTTAGCATTTTCATCCCTGTATAAGTTACCATTTCTGTGCATCATTGATTTTATTCTCAGGGACCTAGATATGCAACAGACAACATCCTTCTGACAGTGTGCTGGAGGCTGGATGGAAGTTATCCACACAGTGCATTCTGCCCTTCCATTTGGATGTTCTTTAAGGTAATGAGTAGTCTGGAGACTGTACCAGTCCTGAGCTGCTGTAGCCTCTTTTTCCCTGAGTACACTTAGGAACTGAAAGAGAGACAGTGCTAAATCCAAACTGGTAATATATTTACGGCCTCCACTTCTGTTGAAATCCATCTGTGCAATCCATTTGTGATAAGAAACTTCCCCTCCTGAGCCTTATAGTATACATAAGCATATTTCACAAGAGAGTTAACATGTAACAAGTAAGCAAATGTATAAAATTCCTGTGATTAAAGTAAAAAATAATAAGTATAATAGGGCATAGTTTGCCTACTAGAGAGAATCGACTTTTTAATGCTACACTGTCTTTTGTACAAAAAGATTGCTTTTGAGAAACATTTATTTTTCATAAGTTGAGGGGAGAGCTCAGCTAAATTTGACTGTTTTTAGAAAATTGTTACATTTTCTCAAAAGAACAATTGATAGAACATATTACCAGTTATTCACAACATAACTGGATAATACCTGTTTCATGTTAACCCTTGCAATAAACGTTGGAAATCTGAGAAAAATATTCTATGCCACAGGGCTGGTTTTGCCTATTGCAACAGATTGAAGGTATTGTTACTATAGAGGTACTGCCAGAACTGGGTCTTTGGCACTCACTATTGCTTAGAATAACATCTTTGGAGGTTTCTGAGGTAATTTACAGGAAAACAATATACTTCAAAAATTCCACATCTTGCTTCCATACAGTAAGGTTGAAATTATCCCAGCTAGCAGTCATGTTGCATTGTCAAATCCATGGATACCCCGTTGCAAGTCAGGGCTAGGATGCTGAAGATTGCATTTCTGAAAGCCAGACAGAATCAGAGTTATAGAATCATTTGGGCTGGAAAACACCTCGAGTGCAACAATTAACCCAGCTCTGCCATGTTCACCTCTAGACCATGTTCCTATGCACCACAACTACATGTGTTTTAGGGAATGGTGGCTGAACCATTTCCTCAGGCAGCCTATTCCAACACTTGACAGTCCTTTTCATAGAGGAATTTTTCCTAATAGCCAACCTAAACCTTTCCTGGTGTTACTTGAGGCCATTTCCTCTTGGCCTGTTACTTGTTTCTTGGGAGAAGAGACCAATCCCCACCTGGCTACACCCTCCCTTCAGGCAGTTATAGAAAGCAATAAAGTCTCCCCTGAACCTCATTTCCTCCAGATTAAACAGCTCAGCTCCCTCAGATGCTCCTCATCAGACTCGTGCTCCAGACCCTTCACCAGCTCTGTTGCTCTTCTCTGGAGTTGCTCTAGCATCTCAATGTTGTTCTTGTAGTGAGGGGCCCACAGATGAACTCAGGATTTGAGGTGGGGCCTCACCAGTGCTGAGTACAGGGAGAGGATCTCTGCCCTGGCCTCACTATTGCTGATACAGGCCAGGATGCCCCTGGCCTTCTTGGCCAGCTGGACACACACTGGCTCATGTTCCACTGTCAACTAGCACCTCCAAGTTCTTTTCCATTGGGCAGCTCTGCCCCAAAGATCTTGGCATTGTTGTGACCCAAATACAGGACTTGGCACTTCACCTTGTTGATCTTCATACAGTTGTTCCTGTCAGAAAGAGGTCTTCTATGACACTTTTTTTTTTTTTTCTTTATGGAAGAGTTTCGATGTAGTGCATAGGCCAACTTAACCTTGGTGATACCTCCAAGATAGATGAATCTCAGTACTGCACTCTGTTTCACTATTTCTTACAGCAGAGGAACAGGAATTTACACAGGAATAGTTTATGTATGAGGTCCACCTTGACAGGCAAACTGTAGAATTCACATATTTATTCTCATTTCTACAGTTTGTTTATTGATATCATACAGTCAGTGCCAAAAAAACAAAAAAACAAAAAAAACCAACAACAACAACAAAAAAACCCACAACCAACCAAAAAACCCCTACCAAACTGTTTCGTAAAGCAGTTAGCTGGAACAGTTTGTAACAAATCAGGATGTTGCTGGGACCTTGCTCTTAGGAGCCCAACAGAACTTTTACCACCAGTTTTAAACAGTGCAGTATGTGGTTTGTTCAACAGTGTGTTCAGCATGCTAGGCTTTAAAATTCTGCCCAGGCATTTTCTGGCCAGCCAGGTTTTGTGCTCTTATTCATCTGTTCTCATTAAAATTCTGATAGCCAAGGGATAAATATCAGTGGTACAGTGACACTTAACCTCTGGTAAATAAGTAAATTCTGGCATTTATGTGATATAACAAAGCCTATGAGGGCACTGCAGCACTGTTATAGAAGTCATAGGCATTTGTACAAATGTACTAAATGTAGGATTTGTCTTGGAGTCTGTCATTTTGATTGCCTCCTTCACTTACATTAACTTTTAAAATATTTTTGAGAATTTTTTTGAGAATATTTTTCACAGCTGTATTTGTATTGAACTTTTTTATGCTTTTCTTTTTTAAAAGAATGTAGAGCACATTTAATAAGTGCAATCTGAAAGTCTATTCTTAAGTTTTATTCAGGTAAATTCAAAAGAGTTTCAAAATAACAGATTAAAAATGGAACATATGTTGCCTAAATGATAAAGGTTTTGCATCACAGAGTTTAGCAGAATAACAAATTACTTGAAAATCAGAAACACAAGTTCTGCCCAAAAGCTAACATTAATAATTAGAAAAGAAAGTGGACTTCTGGACTGGATGTTCATTATGAGAAAGAAAGAAGTAATTTTAAAAGCATTTTTCCATGGAGAGAATATATTTTAACTTACTGGAATTATGTCTTTAGTTTTCCTACCCTTTGGGACTCTCTTATGCTCTAAGTTAAATCGTGTATCTTCAGTGAGTTACATTTCCATTATGCCAGTTAAATATCAAAAATTTGATCTCTAGAGCAAGCAGTGTATAACATAGCTGGTGCATATATTTCCTTCCTTGATCCATGTATTTTATTTATAACTTTATCCTTTCTCTAGAGGATTTCAGATGCATGTTGATGTCAAATGCCTTTCCAAAAGTGCTGTCAAGAGAAATAAGTAGTTTCGGAGTGATTGACTAGTGGGAGAAAATGTAGAGATAATAAGCAAGTCAGCAATATACACTTCTATTTTTGGATAAATGATCTGAAATTGGTGGCTTCTCTTCCCTAGGATATCAAACGGGACCATAAAATTTAGTGAGTGGAAAATACAGAGCTCATATTGCTTCAAGCAGTGTTCAAACTTCTAGGGTCTTGGGGAAATTCTGTAAGTGGGTACAGTGGCCTTAATAATTTTCCTCATCAGGAACATCTGATAACACATGAGACTTGAAACACTTTTTTGGAAGATTCTTATCCAAAATCTTGTCTCTGCATTTCTGAAAGTTAAGATAGTTGAAATGCTGATAAAGGCTGATGAGGTTAATGTAAGATGAGGCCTAGGAGACATCTAGGTTAACATGAGATTAAAGATTCCAGACAGCTTGTGATAAATTAAAATTTACAGAGAAAATTTCTCTTTCATTTCACCTCAGTGAAGCAGTAAGAGTAAAGCAATACTCCCAAGGATTTTTTCTTATGAACTTCAGCAGGAGAAGCCTATGCCTATACATTATACCATTTAAAATGTACTACTTGGCAACAGCTTTGAAAGTCCTTCTTCATTTACATTATTGAATTTCATTTATATGAAGTATAAAGAACTAAAATGATGGTCACACATACCTGCAGTGTTTGTGAATTAACTATGAAACATTAGGATCTGGTGGTTCCTGTAGGTGTAATTAAAAGTAACTGTTTTTCTCTTGTTCACATGCTAATGAGAAGCAAATATTAGTTCTTCAGCAGTCTTTTTTCCTGTTACTGTCTTCAAATGTGTTCCTTTTCTTTTCATGGCAGCCTTTGATATCTCCATTAGTTATTCTCATTGTAATAAGGAAGATAAGCAAGCAGGTTACGTTCTTTGGACACTAGCAAAGTAGTTTTGTACTGGAGCAGCTTCAGGTCATAATGCAGTAGCCCTTAAGTGGGATCATTTGCATGCAAATCTGTTGAATACTTGATGATGCATATATTTGTAAATTTTTCTCATGTAAATTAGCTTGAGCTAAAAATTGCGCTTATCAGTAAAAAACAAGGGACAGAATCTATAATTTTTACTAAATTGTCTTGTATAATTATTATAATGGTGAGTAATTGCATGTGTAGCAGTACAGACTTTGGGGGACTTGGTCTTTAACAAAGTCAAAAAACCTAAAAAAAAAAAACATTTGATAAATATTTTATCTTAAAATCTGAATGCCATCATGGTCCTCAAAATAGCACCCATGTGATAAAGAAAAACATCCCTGACTCAGATATCTCCCTTACTGATTTTCTGCTTTTCAAATTGTGGTCTATCTTTCCCCCATGAAATTGTTAAGCCAAGTAAAAATTATAAGTTCTCATCTCCAATAAAATGCATAAAGCACCTTTATGTTCCCAGATTTTACCTTCTAGAGTTCAGTCCTTTACCACATGCAGTTGAAAACCAATGGTGAATGAAAGTGAAACGAATTCTGGCTTCAGAAAATATATTGATTGTTCTGACTCAAGCTGATTTTAATGTTAGTTACAAGCAATGTAGACTGATATTCCTCTTACAGTGTTTCATGTGCTTGAGTTCCTTCTTCTCTAGACCCTTCACCAGCTTAATTGCTCTTTGAATGTGTTTTGGAGGGTCTTTTCTGGACACACTCCAGCACTTCAATATCTGACTTGCAATGAAGTGCTCAAACCCAGACTATTTGAAGTGCAGCCTCACCAGTGCTGAGGACAAAGAGAGCAGTGGTGAGCAAGCCCCACCTCCACACCTGACAGAAGCCCTTAGGGAGCATTAGCAGCCAGGAGCGTCACAAACAGGGCAGGCAAACGGGACATGGTAGGACAGTTTGTGCAGCAGCTTGCTCAGCAGGGTGTGCAGGAAGGACCTGAAGCTCTGCCAGCCAGCCTGACTTGGGAACAGTGGTCTTGATCCAGCATAAAGTCATGGCCTCACTAATCTCTGCACCCACTATGGCTGCCACAGATGCCAGGAGAAAGCTTCGAGAGAGAACAAGCTGACAGCCAGGTGCCAGGCTGTAGGGTGGCCCTTGCCCCAGTGCCAGTAGGGATGGCAGCAGTAATTAGAACTGTGTGGGCTGCACCCAGGTACAGAAACTCCTCCACTTAATGGCAGAGCTCCAGCAGGAATGAGTAGACTAGGAAGTAGGAAAGAGAGACAGAGAGAAAGAGGGCACTGGAATCACACCCTGTCTGCCCTGGGACAGGCCCCACAGACAGATGAGGTGCATGACACAGAGGCTTCCCTCTCCTCTCTCCACCTGGCTGAACACAGGACTGAAGGGATAGGGAAAATGGCAGTCTTTACACTAAGTACCTTCCTTTGTATCCTCTTCTGTAGATTCATGTACTCTATTTTTTTCCTTGTACATTCATGAATCTTATGGCAATATTCACCCTAATGTTCATTAATCACCTGAAAATAAGCAAGAGAAATGTAGTGAGAAAGGAAGAGGATGCTTTCAGCAATGGCAGGTCACTAGTATCTGCTTCCTTGGTAAACTTTTAAAGTAACAAGCACATTTTCCTTGATCAGCAGTTGTTTCCTGCTTTGTTGACAGTTCTTCACAAATGGAGAAATGTTCAGTGTTACTATTTCTTCTCTGTAGCAAATTCTCTGATGTGCATGCTTGGAAGTTGCCCAGCTCCCGAATAAATGCCTTCTCTGTCCTTGTGGGACTAAGGATTTGTATGTGATAACCACCAGCTTGAGCAATGTAGCATTTGCTTGTAACTCACAAAGATTAATTTACAGGGCTTTTTAAAAAAATTTATTGGTTGTAATTTTTCTGTGAGCAGTTTTTCATGTGTATCCTTTAGATAAAATCTGATAAATGGATCCTGTTGTGCATCATTTTTTTCCCTGTTGGATCAGAATGTTTTTTTAGAAATAGAAACGGTGTTACATATACAAACATAAATATGAAATTCTCTTTTTACTATCACCATTTGATAAATATGGTGAATTTTCAGAATTGCTGCAGGAGGTCAGCCCTTCTAGCACAAGAGAATTGTCCCACAGCAGCTTTACCTGTGCTTGTTCACAGCTCGCTGCTGGAGAGTTGGACAAACCCCCAGTGAGAATGTTCTGGGAAGGATACTTTATCTTTGCAGTTTTCTGTAGCTTCTACTGGGATGAATGATCTTTGCAGGATAGGTATTCCCTTCCATTTTCATTTAACAGTCTGCATATATTATTACGGTGTAAAAAAAAAAAAAAAANTTACGGTGAAAAAAAAAAAAAAAAAAAAAAAAGCTGATGGTATTTAATAGATGGTATTCTATTAAAAATAATAATAAAAAGTCTTATAACTTCAAACAGGAATACTTTCCCTGGAGAAATGAGAGCCTTTTACTTAAGCAAATGTTATATATATTGAGCTGGAAATGATCCAGACAGGAGATTGACTACTCAAAATAATTGCAGTCCAATGGGACAGCCTTAATTAGGTTTTTCAACAAAATTTTGGACTGGGTGGAAGCATTTGAGCTTTATCTGCCTCCTATTTTGCCATTTTCAAGACAGCAGTCAGAATTCTCCTTGATGAAATTACCATATTTGAAAGACTTGGTCTGTGCCCTGACCACATAGCAGAGGATTCTGAAAACATATTAAGATATTTGTCTCCCTCAGTCTGACCACCCTCATCTATCATTTTTTACACTACTGAATATATTACTTCTGAAAAATGCTCGATCCTTCTCATCCAGTTGAAAACAACTGTAATACCACTCTTCTCACAGAATATTTCTATGTTTTAATAATTCTGGACAGCCAGAAACATATCATAGTAAGAATGTGGAAAGCTAAGATTTCTTGTTATGTTTAAGATACAATGGGCTCTGCTACTCAAATTGAAGGAGTTTTTTGGGTTTCCTCCCCCCATAATTAGTATCTTATCTATTCGTAGATGCAAATTATTATAGTTTTACTGACTAGTATAGCATTCCACTAATTCACGAGAGCTGTGAAACTTCTTCAATATATCAGGAATAGCAGAGGATACCCTGCATTGCATCTTAGAATTTGCAGCTCATCATGATATGTTGCAACTTGTGGTGTAATTAATTGAACCCATTAAATATTTTGGTGTGAATAAAAGTGGCAAAATGTTATTTAAGATATCTTCACACAAACTTGCAGTAATTAATGTACTATGGGCTTGAAATGAGAGGGAAAAGATATAGCATAAAAAAGGAGCTATCTGATAGTTCACAAGATAGGATCCTAATTTAATGGACAGAGCAGTGTAGTCTAATATTGAACAAAATATTGAATAAAGAAGAGAACTCTGTGAAAAATGAGAGTAAATACGGGCATATTCTTGTCTGAGGAAGACTGCAAGTTACACACACTCATACAAAATGAAATGTCTGATAGTTCTGTGTTGGATTTTTTTTTTTCTGTCTATAACTGAAATTTTTGATCCTGCTATAATTCAATTTCTTGGCCTTGGTGCAGACACCTTTTTGTCTAAAAGTAATTGCTCTTCAGGAGGAAGTCTTAAAGGACACATGAATAACAGTGGATAAAGTGAAATCAAGGCAAGGAGAGTGGTAAAACCCCTCCACCTATCAAACATTATTGAACACTGTGATATGAAGATGTTTGGAGGGTTTTTTTTTGCTTGTGTCACTTTGTGTGTATGCACTCTGCAAGATTTTTGTTGTCCCAATGTTCACACTTGAATGCTGTAATGCTGAGCCATCATTTTAAGGTTGAGGAAAAGCTCTGTGTGGGGATATGAGAATTAAGTGTTATTTCTGTTTATTATAAGCTTTTTATAGACCTTGATAAAGATGAGTGAGAGCAAAGTGCTTCAGCATACTGCAGTACTGAGTCCTAAGATTATTTAGATGCCTTAGCAAAATTGCAGGTGCCTAGAGCATTTCAGAATGGTTCGTTCAGTAGTTTGGCAGCTAATTTAGCAAATAACTCTCCTGCAATCTTTTTGGAAAATAAACAAAACTGGAAGACAGTAAAACAATAGAAGCATTGCGACCTTAATTCTTTGGTGAAATGAATGTATATCTATCTACAGGCAATAAAATATGTCTCAAAATCTTCCTGTCTTTTCCTATATCCAGACCAACCTAAGAGAACAAATTCTTCCAAGGTAATTAGCAGCAGGTATACTAATCAGAATCCTAGAAAGACCAAAAATGATCTCTGAAAGTCATACAGCTATCTTTTCTACTGGACTTGGTGTTCCATCATGCTATTGAGCTGAACCCTGAAAAATTATTTTTGGTTTCAGTGTTGCATTCAAAATTTGAAGATCATTTCCCTCAGTAGTGAAAGTGCAACAGACGTCTTTTTGCCTGTTACTTATTTAAAAGTCATTGTCTTTCTAACTGAAATTTCTTACTAAGAATTCCTGCTTTATAACTGGGTCTCTTGGCTCAGGGAATTGTTTATAATGAACCAGGCTCAGACTCAATGTATTTGTGTTTGTTTACTGGTGCCCTCCAGAGTAACTTGTTTTCTACCTTTCTTTTCTGCATTTTTAAAATTCTACTTCATTTATCTGGTCTGTTTATATACAAGTTGGAGATGACTGTAATTTAACCCCCCCAAAAAAAAATTACTTTGACTGGATTTGGTCTTGACTCACTTTGATCTTTACTGTGACCTGTTTTTGAAATGATTTAAATTCTTTTTCTGGCCATTATTTTTTCTTTTACAATAGGTCTATGACAAACTATGTCATTTGCTTGAAATGAAACTATGTTTCATTCATATATTATTTCACATGATATATGTGAGATCTAACTAGTGTCAGTGTTACAGTGGGCAGAGATTAAGAATGCTTGACTGGTCTTAAAAATGTTAAACCAAAATTACAAATAATTGTCTGGTCAAGAATATTTCCTTGCAAATAATGATTCTGTTATATGTTTGAAGAAAGCTGCCATCTTCTTTACTATTTCTTCATGGTGAAATGAAAATCAAAGGAGAATGTGTATTTAATTTATGAAGTATGTCTGCAGCACTGGGCATTTG
Organism: Hylia prasina; assembly: GCA_013397195.1. Classification (NCBI taxonomy): domain Eukaryota; kingdom Metazoa; phylum Chordata; class Aves; order Passeriformes; family Sylviidae; genus Hylia; species Hylia prasina. Next base: position 74,870 of record VYXD01011676.1, read on the forward strand.
TCTTGCATTAAATTTTACATTAATGCTGCCTGAGCATTAAAGATATAGATCACTCGTGCTGTGATTGCATTGAGTTCTCCAGAGAAGTGGACTCTATTTCATCAGGTACAATATTCCTTGCCCTTTTTCACAGGGTACACATGTTCAGGATAAAGATAGTGGGAGAATATTTATTAGGACTGCAAAGAACACAGGCTGTGAATTACAGCAAAGGCAGCCAGTTTACCCACAAAAACTCCAGTGAGGTGGCTCTAGTTTAAACTGGTCCTCTCAAGTCAGAGTGTGTTTGTTCCTTGTAGCCAGGTGATAGTGCTTTGCAGACTGTATGTCTTTTATATTTAATGTCTTTTATATTTAATGTCTTTCTGCAAGGTCAGAGACAACCCTGGTTATACTGAGGACATTTGACCTGGAGTTCTTTTTCAGTTGCTGTGAGGGAACAATGTGGTCTCCTGCACACAAAAAATTATGTAGTAGAACTCCAAGATTTTCAGCAAAGGTTTAAAATTATATGCAGATTTTCTATTGATAATGGGTTTTATTTTTGCATATTCCTCTTGGTAAGTGTAGCAATTACATACAGAGACTTCTACTTTGAAGATTGTTGAATTGCTCTGCCTATCTCCCACAGAATGTGCATTCAATTTTATGACGGTGGCCCTCTTTTTTGTCAATCATGCTGTGGTTTTAACAAAGAAAATATTTACATTGTTTTGATTTTTGTTCAGGAGGGCATTATATTCACCTTTGGAAAGCATGTAAATTATTAAAGCCACCCCTGATATTCTGCAACTGAATGGAACTTTTAATCCTTGTTTAAAAATATAAATTATTCATCGTAGGATTTAATTTGAAAGTTGGCTGTGTGGTTCTTATGGTTGTTTACATTGCACTCTGGTGAAATGGAAAGCACAAATAATTCCACTAGGTTTTGTTAGAGACCTTCTGACTTAGCATATCTGAAGGTTCTTTTATTTCTTTAAATATATAATTCCTTTGTTTTTGCTTCCTGTATTAAAATAAAAGATAAATAAAAGAAGAAAGTTACTAAGTGCCTTCAGGAAGTAGCATTTCAGTGAATGCTGTCTTCCATTCACACTGGCCACAGTTGGCTCTTGGATGAAAAACATACAAGGAAAATTGATATCTGAAGTTGTAACACCAATACTTCCATATATTGTGTGTCATTGTGAGTGAGAAATAAACTGGTGTGCTCAGAACATGGTCATGTAAAAGATAATGAACAGTCAGTACCATTTTTTGAAAGAGGAGTAATAATGAGATAGGGAAGAGTGATGGGTTAGGACTTCATGAACTTTGCATGATTTTATTCAGCATAAATACCCTTATCCCCCATCTATATTCCATCAGTGTCTTGGGAACATTATGATTATAGCTTTATGATAAATTTACTGAAAGAAGTAAGTATCTTCTCTTATATCAGTGTTGAATGCTCTGGTGTTTCACAGATTGCACTTTATACATCTCATACCCCCTCCCTAACATGTAAAAATGAATCTGAGCTATGCCACACATGAAACAATTTCCTAGTAATTCTTAGAGCATAAGGAAGAGGGATTAGGGAATTGTCTGAGTGAGTTCTCTGTTTTCCTTGTACTTCTCAAAAACAAGAATTAGGGAAAAAAAGCTACAAAATCAAGAACAGAGCAAAACTAAATATAAAAGCACGGCATCCAAAACAGAGAATATACCTTCATGTTAGCCTCATAGAAAGTGAGTCAAAAAAGCAAGTAAATTAAAGAGAATATGCTATACGAAATCTTGAGGTTTTTTCTCTGATTCCATTAAAAATTTCCATTATAAATTATAATTTTTATTGCAATTTTATTCTGCATCACTTGTACATCTTGAAGTTTATGTTTTTCATTATTATCATTATTACCTTTTCTGAGTTATACGAAATTTTTCACATCTCTGCCCATGGGGTGTTTTCTGTTTCTCCTCTCTGTCCCCCTGACATGGGGGAGTTAGTGAAATACTGCAGGGTACTTAAATGCTGTCTGGACTTAAACTATGAAATGGAATTACAAAGGAGAAAAAGACTCCATAGGTTCAGCTATAAACAAGTGTGATACAGGAATCAACTGTGTAAGTTCCATGCAGAGTGACTGAGGCACAACAGTTTTGAAGGCATCTAGGGGAAAATTGGTCAATAGAGCAATTATTCCGTATTTAATTGTGTTTAGCTGAGATCAGAATACAGCACACTGCTGTGTAGCCCTGGTTTGTGCCTGTGATGTTTTGGTTTCTCTGAAACTCTTTCCCAGAGACTGTTCTGTCAACAAGAGACATGTTTTCCAAACTGTAACCTATGTTTACATTCCTTTCCCTAGGAGGGACTTCTTCTTGATGTCCCTCTGACTTGACCAATGTGGGTGAAGAAGTTTATCTTTTTTCCACCCATTGGGTTGTTCTTTGTAGAATAGCATAAAAGGGAAGAAATAACTAAAAATAAAGGAGTCATTGTCAGCCTTCTGAGTCGGAGTCTGTGTCGTTGTGATCTTGAACAGCGTCACTGCTGCCTGGGTCTGTTTCCTCTGAGTTCATTTCTGCTGTGTTTAAACTCATTCCTGTTGCATGTCTGACAAGTTCCAATGTATGCTGTTTCTGTAGCATGATGCTATAGCATGTTTTCTGGGAAAATACTTAGTTTCTAACTCCTGCTTCCTTTTGATCATCCATACTCAACTACATTTGTGTTTTCCTAGTAAGTGTGATGTAGCAGCTGGCTGTTACTCCTCAAGCAGATTTCCATGCCACAATCCTGTGTGGTGCCCCCACCACAGGTTGAGAACAACCATATGCAGTCAGTTTTTATATAACTCTGTCATTTCCCATCACATCAAATTTGCCTTTCCTCTTTTTAAAAAAGAAGCACTTTAGTAGAAGGTTTATTCAAAATGTCAGCTGAGACAATCAAAGATCTGTGACTGAGGCCTTAGTGCAGGGAACATTCTGAGATTGTGATGTGTGTCAGCATGTCTGAGAACTAATTGAAACTGTGGGGAAGTTTTTTAATGCTTTAGTAGAACACGGAAGAAGTAAACACCTCTTGAAAAATTTCAGGAATTAGTGAATTTCTTGTCTCCTTTAAGAGACATAATTTTATTGATAAATATGACATTCAATTTTATTTTTATGAAAGGTACCTCCTTTTTATGATATGTACCTCTCACGGTGCAGAGTTTCCCTCCAGTCTCACTAATGATATTTACCTTTTGCAGCGTTCAAAAACTGTCAGAAAATGTAATTGTCTTTCCTACACAGTTTTTTGTCAATTTCAGTGAAATGTGCTTAAGTAGATTTTCATGGGGAGAAAAGATTTCTGTTCTCAAAAAATAGATACTGAAATGACATGACAGAAAGTTATGTTGTGAAAAATACAACTTCAGTATTAGAACAGGAAGTTCAAGTATTTGGGCTTTTTGTTTGTTTTCCCTGAACATTTGGGATGAGAGGTCTTGATTCTCTCAAATATAATGGACAACTTCTGCATATGTAGGAAGATTTTTCTTTTAACTAATTGTTTAATATTTTTTCATAAAAACATGGAATTATTTAGGTTGAAAATTACCTGTAAGATCAAGCCCAACCACTTTCCTGATCTCCTTTACCACAGAACCAATATCCCTTAATATCCATGAGCTTTTCTGCATTAACTGTAGAACACTTACTATAACATTGTAATATATGTTTATGCTGTCAAATTTGTAGTCTATATATTTGGGTTGGTGTTTGATCTTTTCTCTCCCTGCCCCACGTATATCTGATTCCAGTGCATGGAACACATTATTGCCCATGGTTTTCTGCCATGTCTGAAGGAACCTCACTCATTATTTCTGTATATTGATCTAGTTGCTCCTAAGAGTTGATTATCTCATTCTCTGTGGTTTTAAGCATCCAGCTTGAGCATGTCAAATAGGCAGCTTTGCTACTCCAAGGTACTGCCATTTGAATGCTTAAGTTCCTCCTCTCTTGAATCATTTATGTAAAACAGAATAAGGAAAGCTTTTTCTTTTTCTCTGTACTTATAACCAATCTTAAGTTCTCTGTGGAAAAGCTAAAGCAACATCAAAAAGCAACTCTTACATTGAATAATTTTCCGATCTTCTAACATGGCCATGGCCTGGGCATTAAATAGCATTTCTAATCTTATAATAAAGCACTTTCTAAAGCATGCTATTAATACTTATGGAATCAAAAGAAGATTTAACAGTGACTATGTGCTGTGAATGCTTTAAATTGTGAAAGCAAGAATAGTTATGTAGATTTTCTGCTTCCAGACTATACTTTCTGGGACAGTTTCTATTCAAAGGGTATAGTCTCTAAGGACTTGGCTTATGGCTGAGGTTTCAGGAGACAAACCTCAGAAAATAAGAACATAAGATCAACAGTTTCAATTCAGAAAAATCATTATCTAGCCTGTATCCTTTGGCTAATAGCAGATGCCTAGGGAACAAGCATATAATGATACTGCCTTAAATCACTCTCCCATCACCTAGTGATATTATTATTCAACTATTATTATTATTATTCAACTATTATGGAACCAAAGGTAATTTCTTCCTCTTTAAGAGACTGTCCAGCTGTTTTTGAACCACTCCAGTCCTATAGCCTCAGTAATATCCTTTGGTTGAGGCTGCAAATACAGTGAGTGTTAGGCTAGTCTAAGCATAGGCTCAAGCATATGTACAATCATATGACAAACTGTAACTTCGTGAAACTCCTGCCTTCTTGTGTGGTAGCAAATCCATCTGTCACTGAAACTCATCAGTTATACACTTTTTTTCTATTTACTGTAAATGTACTTAATGATTATATTCTGCCTTGGATTAATATCTTAGGTCTTGCACACTTAACTGGCATGAACGTTTTTGATCACAGCTACACAAATATTTTTGGTAACACCTTTTAGCGGGGAAAAAGGTATGTTATTTGGGCTGATACATTAACATATTGGCTTTGATACAGATTTTCATCAAGAAGGCTTTTGAGGCCCTCATTGAATGGTGAAGAGAGATGGTGGGAGTGATTTGCCAAAGAGTTTTTGGGATACTTATGTATTTACTTATTGTTTTAGATTTTGCATGTGAACAGATCAGTATAGTCAATATATTCTGCTGTGAGAGGAAAACAGATTCTGAGTATCTCATAGCTGCTGTAGGACTGATTATTTTCATTTGACTGCATGACTGTGGCACTTTTGAGTTATGTCTCCTTCACTATATGCTTCAAACAAGACATATTGAAATGCTTATTGCATTGTCAAAGTCATGCTCCTCCTCTCTGTGCTTTGCAGCACAAGCACAGATGAGAAAGACCCTGGTGCTTCTTTCATCTTCACTTTTGATCGAAAAAGAGATGATATTAATAAGACTAAAACATAGTACATGAAGAATTTTTATCCTTCTTTGCTTAATATATACATCATACATGCTACTCATTTTTATATCTCTCGGGATTGCTTACTGTGTTCTGGGTTCTTTCAGTAATGATACATTTAGGGGGACAGAGGAATCTTCTACCTGAGGGAAAGGAGCCATCCAGTAATAAATAGTATTTCTTGCGTTTGTGAAGTAGGAAAACTGAAGAATAGAAGAGTAGCTAAATATTAATGAGGTCCAGAAAGCTATAGAAAAGGTCTATTTTGGGTTACATCTAGTAGAAAGGGAGTGGTTATGATCAATATAATGCTGCAGAGAAGGACCATATTTTAATTAACAAGAAATATAATCAGCAAAAGAAACACAACTAATGAGCAAGAATGCTTTCGTTTAGAATGCCAACAAGAAACTACAGTTATGAGTCAAAAATAAAGCAAGAAATCTACACACTGAGCCCCCAAAAATGTAAATGTTGAAGCCAGGTTTCTGGAATGCTTCTGAAGGTGACTAATTTTTTATAGTAGCTATTATAAGTTAGAACAAGAAGAGAAAGTGTTATTTACTTGTGTTTTGTCTGAGACACTTGAATTGCGGTTCAAAAGAACAGAGGAAAATTTTAAGGAACCTCTATTTTACATAGCAACATATGTACTTGGCAATCTAAGGCTAACTGAAAGTGTCTACAGTCCTGAGAGAATTAGCACCACCCTGCCTTGGGCATCGAGCAGAGCCCTGGTCTATCACAGCATACAGCTGTTGAGAATCCATGCAGTGGAGGCAGCATGGGTGGAGCTGCAGTACCAGGTGGGAGCTGAGGTCTGGATCAGACCCCAAGGCAAGAGGCAATAGCCTGGTGCTGACCCTTTGCACAACAAAGGGCCCAGGGACCTGTAGACCAGATAGATGACAGGACACTCAGGGACACAGCAGGAGCCAGGGACCCCAGACTTTGGCACCCTTAGACTGCGAGGGTATAAAAGCCCAATTTTCTTTGTTCAGAGCCCCTCCTTGGAGGTACCAGCTCAAGCTGTTATTCTATTATGTAGCAATTTGACCAAGGTTCAAGTTTTTTAAGGATCTGGACATCTGAGAATCTGCTATGGAAAACCTAGGAATGAGCCAGTAAGAACCCCTGGTGTGACTCTGTGGGTGTGGGATGCGTTGCTGTGGTGGGACTTCCATCCCATCTCAGGTGGTATGAGAGTGACTACCAGAGTGGATCCTGGATGGCTGGACAGGGAAGTTCCCTTAGCATGGCAAAGAAATATCAGTCAAGGCTCTGAAAGTCATAGTAGTGCATTTTTAAATGTAAGTTTATAAAGCATTTCAAGGGCACAGTCATGTCAGAGTAATTTGAGATTCTCTTGACCATGCTCTTTCAAGACCAGGTGTATGTTCATGACTTCAGTTGATATAACCATAATTATAGGCCTCAATCTCCTGTTAAAGGGTTTAAGACAGCTACAGATGATAAAAAAATCTCAGTATGGACTGCCTTTCTATCTTTCAACTGGTTTAATGACATAAGTTTCGTTGCAGAACTGTGGCTTCTGTAAATTTCATGTTACACTGGAGAAGGTGCTTTGATATGACATTTCAAAATCAATGGCAGCTTGTCAGATTGTGCTTGATAGAGTATACTCAGGGTTTCTGTATTTATACTTGATGTGAGAAGGAAATTGGAGCTGGTGTCAAGGGGCTTCATAGCAAGAAAAATCACTGAAACAATAATAATTTCTGTAGGATTTGCATTATCTTACACTTCTATACACCTTATTCTGCTTTGCTAGTATGTAAAAATATGTAAAAACTGATGTAAAATTTTGTAACAAAAATCACCCCTAGAATTTCTGACTTAGTAAGTACAAGTTCAGAGTTAATTCTTTGTGTATGTCAGGTTTGGAATTGTCCTCAATTTTGTGCTGACTTGCAGTAACATTTACGAATGTCTTCTATGAAGAGATTCTATTTCAGCTGTACCTGAAGAAAATTGAGTAATTTCATTAATATTTTTTTCTCAGATTTAAGATTTGCAGGTTGTTTTCTCACTTATCAAATTGAGCAAGGATCTGAGGCTGATGCTGCCTCACAGTTCCATCTCTCAACATTGCTGGTGATAACAGATTCTGCACTCAAAACTCAGTTGAGGATTCTGCTTGTGAGATGATAGGAAGAATAGAGTCCTTGCATTGCCAGCTATAGTTAAAACTAGTTTATTGGCAGTAAGGAAAGCAGACATATCTCCAAATCTCATGGAATACAGGTGTTGTATATAAAATGTTCATGGAATAGCAGTGTTTTTGAAACTTGTTAGAAACCATCTCAAACACATTTGATTAAATGCTTAACTGTAAAGGTATGAATTTTGGTATCGTGGAAATTTACTGTGGGTATAGAATTTCGATGGTTTTATATGGGAACATTTCTGAAATGCATTGTGGAGTCTGGTTGCATCAATAGAAAGAAGCAAAATAAAGTGTGTTAAGCACAGATCTGAAGTTTTTTATATAGGCATGTTTTTTTCCACAGTTCCATTTTTTAAAATAGTCTTAGAATTTAGGGGGTTTTGTCTTGGACTCAAAAGTGCCTAATGTGTAAAATATTTGTTAATGCTTTTAAAAGCTCAAAATTGATGACTCAAATTGTGTTTGGGTTTTTGGTTGATTTTTTTGGTCTTCCTTTTTACAGCCAGAACTCTGGTTCTCTAATGTATTTTTCATAGTTATGTTAAAATCATGTTTTAGCAGATTCCAATTAATTTGAAAATCAGTTTCTCTTTTATATCTATATAAATGATATTATGCTACATCAAGTATACTATATTCTTTCATACTTTCATTCTTGCCTTCAGGTTTGATTTTGTTATTTCTTTTCCCCATTTATTAGGTAGCACAAAGTAGACACTAAATGCAATGTAAACAAAAGTCTCCAAGAAGAAGTTTGTGTTACGTTAAGCTGTGATCTTGACTTTGTCACCAAAGACATTGCATTTGTAGACATGATGGCATAGGATCATCTGCAGGTTTTTAAACTTAACTTTGGGATTCAGAGTGGTAATGCAAATTTTTTCATCTTTTCCCCTTATGTGGTATACTTTTCCATACCAAAGAAGGTAGACATGCTCAGATCTAGGATGTATTCCTTATATATAGTCTGGTGGTTAATGTGATTTATATCAAAGAACTTTATGGTTTTATGTGGCTTATTCTAAAAAAGCAGAATGTTGTATTGTTGAGACTTGTGTTTTAGGAAAATGAATTCACAAATATCAATTTCAACATGTAAGTAGTTGCTACAAGCCAAGAAAACCTCCAATCTGATTTATGCCTTGCACTGTAGGGAGCAGAAAGGAAAGTCTATATTATTATTTCTAAAATTTAAGAAATATAAGAAGATGCAGATACAAGACACCCCAGCAAATCTTATCTGAAATCAGTGACAAGATTGGTTAAGCCAAAAAGATTGATATAAACTTTAGAGTGTGATGAGACTAGCTACTGTTAGAATTGTCTAGTGGAATATATTGTTTCAAATTAGAATATGTTCCTATATCATTATCTAGAAAATCTGAGTAATATTTTGTGTATGATATGGCTTTCTCCCCAGAGTGTTAGTATTTGAGAGATATAAGTTGTATATTTTTAAGCATTGTGCACTTTCCTTGTTTATTCTGCAATTTTATGCGTGTGGATGCAATCATTTATTTCATTTTTTTCATGCTTCAATTATGTAAAAATTAACATATTTTTACCTAAATCTTTCTCTATATTTTACTTCTCTATTGATATATGGTGTTTGATAGATTCACGATATTCATAACTTAGACTCTGAGAGGTTTTGATAAATTGGTATTAAAAATATAAATTACTGAAATTAATTTTTTACTCTAGATTGTGGCTATTTTCCAGTTTGGAAAATGAGCCTTTTTATTTTTCAGAAGTAAAATTATTTTTTGTTTGTTTTATATGAAAATAATTTGATGTTTCAGCTTTCTGAAACCCTCAACACATTAATGTTATATGGAATAGTGGATCATTAGTATCTTTTGTTTGTTTCCTTTTCCTGATTACAATGGAGAGAACACATATACTATCAGTCTTCCTTTTTTCTATTGAATGGGAAATAAGTTTTTCAATTATCCAAAGGTCTAATTGAAGTCCTGAATAACTGTCAACTCTTGTTACCTCTTTGATGTTCCAACTTTCTAAAGCTAATACACCGGCCAACAGTAGGAAAATTAGATTTAATAATTATACTATTCATTTCCTAAACTTTCTCTACTGAATTATAAAAATTACATTGGCACTTGGCAGTATAGTATTTAGTCCTGAAATTACTCAGTGACTTCAGTAAAACAGTGTATTCAGGAGTGGCAATTTATCAATAGGCTATCAGTAGGATGAAGCCTAGAGTGGAGAGCCCCAGTAAAAGGAATTAATTCTCATGAAATTATAGAGCATAAGTCTAAGGCAATACAAGAAAATGAAAAGGCAGCATGAAAGATTTCCCCTTTGTATATTGATTTTTACTTAAAATGGATTTGTGACATTTCTGCTGTCATCAGGTTTATTTATTTAAGGTATTTCTCAAGGCTTTTATTTAACTGTTAAACATAACAACTTAGAAATAAAACTTGTCTTTGTAAAAAAAATGTGGACCTGAGCCAGGCTGTTTAAAATTTAGGCTACATAAACAAGAGGAAATTAAACACTGAACTGTTCCAGGCACTGGAACTTGACTGTCATGTTGATAAATTGTTGGAACAGTCTTGCCTCAGTTGTGACCCACAGGCTTGCAGATGGTTCTCAGGTGCCATATGAGAGTGTGCATTGACAGTGGCTGCTTCCAAAAAGCAGTCTGGAAATAGTCACCTCCCCTTAAAGCATAAGAGAGTTTACAGAGAAAGCAGTTTAGTGCCAGGATAGCAGCAGTGCCTGAGGATGCTCCTGAGCACATTAAATATATTCAGTGGAGAAATAGCTTTGCAAGCTGTAGCAAAGGTACAGGGGAAAAGAAGAGAAAGCAATGCGTGCAAAGTTTCTTGTCTTCAAAGAGTATGTTGCAGGAAACTTTGTTTATATAACATTATGTGAGTTGTGGTTATTGCTGGAGACGTTAAGATTAATTTTGTTTTTATCAAGAAATGCCTTTCTTTCACACTTGTCTGGTGGAAGTGAGCTCTATTAAGTATCCATCTTTAAGGGCAAGTTGTAATTACTGCATTTTGTTCTGGATTGCAACCATTGTGGCACAGATGGGAGGAAACACCATAAAATGACAAATGTGTCACTTTAGGGTTAGACAGAAGATGGGAGCTTCCCAGCAAAACCTGATACCTGATAAGCATAAGAAAAGATTACTTCTAATCCTGTATGATTTGGTATGGGTAAAGAATGTCAACCCTGAAGAAAATCAGATGTGGACAGTAACCAATTTGTGGTTTATACGTTTTCAAAATCAGCTAAATTTGCAGTAGATTTTGAAGGAAACTAATATTTCTCCTATTTTCTGTTAAAGATACACATTCTTCTACAGTGAACTGGAAAAATTTCAAAGGGCAGCTGGTGTAGATACTGCGTTGGTGCCTTCACCTTGTGCAGTATTCTCTTTAAGCAGTGTTTTTGATGCTTTGTGTCTATTTATGCCTACTGCAGCAAACACCTGTCTCTCACAAACCTCTCTTCCTCCCATAACATCACCTTTCCAGATCCTTTCAGCTTTAAAGATTGTTATCAAACTCTCATGTATTTCTCTTGTTCCTTAGTACTGCCACAGTAAGTGGAAGTGAAAGCAGTGGCTAGCTCCAAAATACATGTAGTGTAATTAGCAGTTTTATGACTGGCTAACTGAAAGGTCAAGAGAATATAAAAATATTGAACCTGAATCACATGCCTTCTGGGAAAAAACAAACCTAAGTCCTCTCTACTCCATTATGAAATATGTTGCAACAACTCGTGCCCTCCTGCTGCCTCCTTTTGAAATTGATTGAAATGAACCAAATATCAGAATTTATGGGATGGGAGGTAAGAAATGGATGAACAGACAGAAATATTTCCATGAACACTCTAAGGTAGATTGAGTCTGAAAGCTAAGGGTGGTGCTTGTTTTCAGTGGAAAATAAATTGGTAAATATACAGTTGTCATTTTTATGTTGCCAGCACAATACACTCAGTAAAGTCAATATCCCTGAGCTGGGTCTCTTCACTGGCCTGGAGTTACTAATGTTTTTTAGTTATGAGTCCTTTTCTCTCCTCTCTTCTTTTTTTCTCTTTTTCTCCCTTCTTATAAAAATCAACTTTAACTTTCAGGTGGCTTAACTAATCAATTTGCAACACCTATTTAGCTCTTAACATAAAATATATACCTTGTAAAAAAAAATCCAAAACAAAGGAAACTTTCAATAAGATTCCAAATGTGTAAGTAGAGCGTGATGAATTGTATTTAATTGTTCATCTAGTTTACAATAGACTCTGCAGGGACATGATTTTGATGAGAGAATGATTAAGGTTCCAATCTTTTCCTTTCCCCTGGCAGCAGGCTCATTTTAAACCATGTTTGTTCGCTTTGCTGTATCTGCTACACGTGATCTAGGTATGACACTTTTGCTCTTTTTCCTCTTCCAAAAGTAGAAAATTTCCAGCAGCTTCATCTTCTGCTGATCTAGGCCTTCTATTAGCAAAGCAGTAACATGAGAATAGACCTGATATGTGTCGAATGGATCAATATGTGCAGCAAATGGAGTTTTTTACTGCCTAGCTGTTGATTCTTTGATTTTATAGTCTAGTGATGCCGGTGATTATAATGGAGTTTCTTTCTGATCTACACAACTTTATCCTGAAAGAACTAGATATACTGTTCTATGATTTGATATACTCATTAAGACATTTGTGATAAATCTCAGAGACATCCTAAGAAATACAATAAAACATTTATAGATAATTAGTAAAATACAATCAGAACAAAATTTTCCAACTTTCTTAGGTTTGTTTTTTGATTTTTTTTTATGGTAACATGCTTTAAATTAAGATTTCATATTTTAACCTTTTTTAACTACTTTGAAGTAGGCAAGATGCCCTGCTCTCTACTTTTAAAAGACAATATTTTAAATGGAGATTCAGGTTTTGAATAAATTTTACCACAGTTCAGTGGAAGATTAGCAGTTGTAAAGCTAATCCACATTGTCTTTCCTGGATCTAGTGAAGTTTAGCAGTCAGACTTTTAGCACTGGATCTCCTCTTGGCACTTCCACTGTGATGTACCTGTTTTCCTTGGCAAGGCCTGATTTAAGTAACGGGAAAAACAGAAAAGCTCATCCTTGTGTTCTTTCTGGAGGAAACAGAGCATTCAATTAAATTAATAGACAGAAACACAAAATATAATTTTTCATTGGGCTTTGGTTTCCAGGGATCAAAGAGTTGCTACTCCATGCTCAAAACATAGATTTTTCCAATTTATCTGGTCTGAGACATTTTTTCCTTTTTTTTTCAGTTCTTGGTTATGTCATTACCTATATATATCTTCTGTATAAAAATTTGAAACATTCAATGTAAAACTTATTTAAGATACTTATTAATAACTAAGATAAAATAGTTCACTGTTCATTTTGAAGAAAAAGATATTAAATATTGCTAAAATGTCTAAAAAGAAACCAGCTTAATATTTTTATGCTATTTCATAACTTTGAAAAATCTCTCAAAAAGGCTGACTGTAATTGCATTTTTATCATCTTCTAATGTTTTATTGCTTTTTAAAATGCATTGTGATTCACAATAATGTTTATCCATGGCTTCCATTAAATATTTCCAGGTTCTATTAGAATAATTGATTCATGCTCATTTTCTGCTCTGTTTTAAAGGTAGACCATTTTTACATAGAATTTTAAAATCTGATTTCAGGTTTTGCGTGTCCTACCTTTTTCCAGACACATTCTCTTTGATTTTCACCCTCCTAAGGTCTCAGTTCTCTTTAATCAGATTAATTTCTGCCATTCTGTGCCTTAAGCATTAATATAAATTATGAAAGAGACTCATGCAATTGGAACATCTAAGAAACAGCACCACAGTGCCCAGAACTTCAGCCAAAATTTGCACAGTGTAGCAGGAGCTCATTTACAGCTGCCTGGATGTTGCTTCTGGTATTTGAGTCTAGATCTATGTCCTGAAACTGCCCAGGTCTGCAAGTGCCACGTTACCCCCAGGCCATCATGGTACTGCAGCCATGACTCCAACAGGTTTTGGAATACTTTCTACGTGTTTTAGCAAACAGGCATAGATCCAATTTGGTAAGGTACTGTCATTTCAGCAGTACTCATAATTAAAAACCTTCATGCTTTCCAGGTGCTGAAATGTTGTTGTACAAAAATCCTTGGTATTTGGTTATATAAAAAAAGAAATCTGCACATAAGTTTAAAAGTATGAAGTAATACTGTACTGAAGGCATTGAGGACATTCTTTGGTGTTCACAAACAGGCTAATCTGTAACAAAAAATAGAGCTGTCAAAAAGGGACATGATCTGAGTTTGAATTTGCTTTTTTTCTGTTTACTCCTCTGATTTTGTAGAAACAGGGTCATGATTTTTTAGTCCTTGGGACTGACAATTTCAAGTCAGCTGCACATCACCAAGTGTTCCAACTTTTTAGAGAAAAGTACCTGTGAAACCCAGCTACAGCTTCTCTACAGCACTTGTAAACTGCTTGAACTAAAACTTGGACAAAGGCCCTGGGCACATTTATTTTAAATTTTGATCACTGATTGGTGTTTCATTTTCTATACAATAAAAACTTGATTCCAGCACTTAGATGTCTAATTAAAACCTTGCTGTGGTAAATGTTGTGAGCAACTCCAACACTGTTTTTTATATGGATAAGGTGGAGGCAAGGATTAAAGGATTTGTTGGAGGCTGGTGAATGAAAGACTGAGCTTAGAGACAAGGCTGGAATTTACTACTCTGTGTAACTCACTTTTGCTGCTGGAAAAATTGTGAAAAAACACTGAGGTGGAGTAAAGGACTGGTTACATATTAAAAGGTGTTTGAGAAGGAAATTAAAGTATAAACAGTTTGAATCAAAAGAAAACTTGTTTTAACAAGGGATAATAAAGTTAGTAGATGTTGATTAAAGTTAGTAGATTTGATGATTAAATTTTAAGAAATCTAAGAAATCCAGTTTTAAGAAAAACTGTTTTTTCTATCCTGTCTTCTGGGCACTGGGGATTTTTGTGGGCTTGCATGTTTGTATATTTGCATATGCATAGCTGCATTAACAAAAACTTAATTGTATGGGAATACATTATAGAAATCAGACCTCCTTTGTTCTCCAGTCAGCAAAGAGATTGATTGCAAAAACCGTTTGCTAGGAATTGCTGAGTCCAGGATTCTTCCACCAGACTTTAATCCAGCAAACCGGTTTTACCCCCAGTTGAGACTGATAGGGTGGTATTTTTCCAGTTGCCAGTCTCCACCTTGCAAATAGAAGTTTAGGTGCCGTTGTCTCAGAACTGGTGTTTACATTAGCAGAACACCACAGCATCCTGAAACAGGAGAGAAATCCTGTTCACTACTCCAGATTATCACCTCTGATCCAGGCTGAAAAAGGACCAACTGATAATTTAATGAGTGTGAATTTCACTGCAGGGTAAAGTTTATCAGAAGGAGGTGGCAGCTTGCTAACTACACTTTATCAACTCTTATTTTTTGGATATAACAATTTTTAATGCTATTGTCTATTTACTGCATAGTAATGTCTATGTTAAACATGGAAGAACTGTTTAGTTTCTAGCTCTTTAAATTCTGGAGGAGTCCCTGCCAAGGCAACAGACCATGCATTAAAGTTCAGTGATACTGATGGGGTAGAGAGAGTCAGACTGAGTAACAGGATGGTCTTCTCTGTTGAGGAAAGTTGCTGAAGTTATTATAGACTAAACAGAGCTACAGTATCTCCAGCAATAAAAAAGCTGAAATCTATCTCTATTTTAATATCTACTGTGGCCTCAGAAGAATTGCAAATCATGTAACTTGTAAACTCTTTTATTTATGCTTTCCCATAGCAATAGCAGCACTTACCTGCTGTAAAAATTAAGTTTGCATCACAGAGATGAACACCAAGCCCTCTTTTCCCATGGCAAATCCAGCTCCTGTCAGCTTCCCAAAGCTTTGATATTATTGAGTTACATCTACAGTAACTTCCTCATTCTAGTGCAATGAGATAAAATTAAACCATTTGGTTGGTTTAAATTAATTTTTTAGGTTTAAAGAAGATGGTTAATTTTAAATTACTAGTGCTTCTTCTGCATTTATTTCAATTCTGAATTAATATTTTCATTGAGCACAATAACCTTTAGGAATTCATGTTGGAAACCTGATGGCATGTCTTTTAATAAGTCAATCATCTAAACGTGCCAAAACCTCATGATTTATTTAATGCATAATGAAGGGCAGAAAAATATCTATGCCATCTTGTCCTTGGCACAGCTAATCCAGAAAGTTTGCTATGAATTTGTCCCAATATCATATTAATTTTCTGATATGACTTTCATGTTGAAAGTCATAGCTCTGTGAATTTCAGGCTTGCCTCCTAAGTCAGTAATGAAATATTGCTTCCTTTCACCTCTTTTATTTAACTACTTTGTAGTAATTAGTGTCAGGGTAATTTTTGTCTGTTTTGAGGATCCCCACGGTATATAAAGCTTACCTCTCTCTATGCAGACCCACAGAAAAAAGGAATGGTTGCTGCTCAGTACAATATAGAATTTTATCCTGATATATGCAGTTCTCTGAGTCTTTCTCCTTTCTTCTTGGAATGAAAGCCCAGGAAATAGTAATCTCTGTTTTATTTTTTCTAATGCCAAAAAATGAGTACTGATCTCTGTCCTCTCATACTAAACAGCCAGTGGCTGCTCTTCTTTCTTTCTTCTCTTTTCAAATCTTTAAAACATCAGCAAGTTCAATGGGAGACACTAGTTTCTCTACTGTGTCTGTAAAGTCTAAATGAAGGAGAAAGGGAAAAAAAAGCAGTAGAGGAATATGATTCTTTCAGAAATTAATACTGAGCTGGTTTTATATGTACAGCAGTGGGTCGATGCTGGAAGTGTAACAGGAAATAACAGTGGCAACTGCAAATCCTTGTAATTGCTGAAGTTACCAGTACTGTCTCTCTGTTAGCTGCTTTCTGGAAATCAGGGACCAAATCTGAGTAAATATAATTTTAAATGTAAATCCAAATTTGTACGTATTTCAAAGAGGAGTGGTTTTGGAAAGAAAATAGGTTAACTTATGTCGGATTTATCTGATTATTCCTTGCTTGCTATGGTAGCCCCACGCCAGTAATATAGTGAAAATTGCAGAAAAAATGGGCAGCCCTACATTCTAGTAATGAATGACAAGGGGTCACAGGCCAGCATTTAGTATGAGCTTGCACTTAACTCCAACAGGTGTAGCTGCAGAGTTTGATTTTATCTGTCTTTGTTTCTTTCAGCTTTAGGTGTCCTTTTGTTTGAGCATTTTTAGTAATGTTTGTTATTAATCTTGGATTAGGCCCAGAGCTTCCTTTCTGCTAGAAAGTTCTTTTTCAGGTTGACTTGCAATTGTCTTGTCCTGGATAATTGTGTATACACCAGGAATCTGTTGCCTTTTTAAATTTTTTTTTTTTAATTCTAGGCTGTAACCCCGGTATCAGCTCCTGTAGTCTTTCATGTTAATCTTCCCCAATCTTCTCTAATAGTTTTAAGATTGATTTCCCATTCTTAATTAATGAAAAATTTAAAACCCACTGAGAGCACCCAAATGTTTTTTAGGAGATGTAGGTGCTTTCTGATTGTCATCCTTCTTTTGACATCTGCTGCTTAGAGATACACAGAATTGAGCTATTTATCTAATTTTCTTTCTCTTTCAGAGTTTTGACCTTTGTAGGAATTGACTTGCTCAAGTCTCATCAGCTTATTTTATTTTTAACTCTCAAGAATCAGGCAGGCTGTTTGGTGAGATCTTCATTGTTGAATTGCTGACCATCCCTAGGAAAAACTTGTTTCTCTGATATCCTCTCGTCATTGTTTCCAGAGTTCTTAAAGATAAAGGAACACTTCTCAAGAATTTACGCCGGGTACATGGTGTAGACTCATGCAGCCAAGGACATTTTTCTGTAGGCTGAGCTACACAGTTCCTTGAAAAGTGTGAGTTTACAGCTGTATCAGAGTTTAAACTGATTTCTGGAATGAAGGCAAAAGAAAAATAAATTAAAAGTAAAATAGAAAATAAAATAATTTTCTCTTGCCTGTTTCCCTTACCTTAGTAAGCAATTCATGTACTGAAACTCAAACAAATTCTTGGACAAATGAAGGTGGTTTTCATCCTTCTGAAAAAGGATCTGTTGATCATCTAAAAACTCTTTTCTTGGTACAGGATTCATATGTTCTGAAGTTAAAACCAGGTAATTTATAGATTCAAAGTGGAGCAGATGAAAGAGAACTTTGGAAAGTGAAATCTCTTTCAGTATGACCTTGCTTCCTACTTTTTGAATGTACTTCTACATAAATGGAGAAGGTTTCAAAATAATTTTAAAATTACAGTTTTACCAAAATCTTTAGGATGCATCAAATTCTGTTCTTTATTCTTTGAAGAATTCAGCAATAATTTCATTTAAATTAAGAATATGTATTTGGGAAAAACCCTTGAAAATATACAGTATGTATATCAGTGAGGGAAAAAAAATGACTTTGCAATGTAGCTATTGCAAATAGTAGCTATTTGAAGGAGTTAAGCAATGGATAAAGAACTATCTATGTTGGCTTTCATTAATTTTCACATTTCTTTGTTTCCTTTCTTTATGTTTTTAGCAAGACTAAGCTGAAGTTATACATTTAACTTGATGGATGTTCCCTCTGGGAACCATGCAACTATGCCCAGAATTTTAGTCTTAAGTAGCATTATATCTCACAGACAGTACCTTGATTAAGACAAACTTTAATTAAGATAAATGGTGGCTGCTTAGTCATCTCTTTGCCACGGTGAGACTTGTATCTTCAGATTAATGTTAGAAGTAATGAAAATTTTTCATTTTCTTAGTGAAAGCACAAATTGGATGTTTGCAGTGTTGTTGCCCACCTGCCCTGATAAGTGTACACCTGTTAGAAAGCAATAGTAAGCAATTTCATGATACAGATTTTTCTCTATCATGAAGTTGTATTATCTTCCCAGCTATCTTAGAAGGGTGAAAGTTAGCAGTGTCTGTTCCAGGAATAATATTTAATCAAGTTTAGACTTAGTTGCTACTGATGTAAACAGTATTCATTTCTTAATTCATAGAACAGTGAGGGTGGCGATTTTTCCATTTATTTGGGAAGATGGTCCATTCAGAAATCAAGATAAATTGTTCTGTTGAAAAAGTGTCAAAATGTATACATTATTTAGGTTTGACATTTCATCTTTCTTTGCAATATTGAGTACATCAGCTTGAATGGTGATCCATAAAGGTACCATTTTGTCTGTACATCCACAGATAGGTTTGGATCTTGTGCAATCAGAAACACTGGAAAATAGCCAGTTCCATAATGTCAGCTTTAAACTGAATAGCCTGTTACTTCTGGGAGTAATTTAAAATAACACAGTATTATTGGTTTTTAAACCAAAGCATTCTCAAGATCACACTTAAAACATCAAAGAGGATCTTTATGACCCAAATCTACCATGGCAGATTTATACATGCATTAATTTTTTATCCAAATGTGAGTTTTTTGAGCTTCCACAGTCAGAGAGAAAATCCTGTCTTTTTTCTCATCTGTGGGTTGTTCACCTGAGTTCCATCTTTTCACTTGCTCCATGCCTCAGATTTTCCAAGCATATGTTCATGAAAAATCTGACAGCAAATGAGTTATGGAAAATACAGTGCAGCTCCCTAGTAGAAAAGTTAGTATGGATACGACAGTTATCTAACTTTTTTACATTTCTATGAGCATGATGTTTGAATTGGTTGTGTATGGCTGAAGCCATGAATTTGTTCTTATCCATAGAGTGATGAGAAATTATATTGGAATACAGCCAGATCAATGAACACCTTTTCTGCTGCTGCTGATTTACTTGCCATCCTTACAAAGGAGGCTCATTTCTCCTCTTATGAGCAATTATCTTGTATTTCAAATGTATGGTTAGACAAACTACTTAATGTGTGTAATAAAATTTGTATACAGGCTCTTTGGCATCTCACAGTTTTCAAGGCTGCTTTTTAATAAAACAGTGAAAATGTAAGTAGTCTGCAAAACACAGATCCAATCAAATCTTGGGCTTGATTTAGTACAGTGTCTTTGTTCAAAAGTAGGTCATAACATCACTTAGCATGTGTATATATGCTTCCTTAGATAAACAAAGCAGACTATCAAATGTGGAAAATAAAACTCTTCAGAAAAGCATATTTTCTATTACTATTAAGTATCCAGCTGCCTTTTTCACTGTGCTAACATTATTTGAATTGTTCAGTGAAACATGCTGTTTCTGTAAATCTAAAGACCTGTTACTACAGTCAAAGTATTAAATTTCAGTGTTGATGTTTTCTTGATATGAGAAGTCATACAAACAAGTTATTAGGAGTAAACAATATGGTTGTACACCTTACTCCAGTTTTTATTCAGAAATAGCGCATTTCCCTCAGCTTCTTGTTAATGCACCCTGAAAATGCAAAACACAACAAGGCTGTGGTTTTGCATTTTGTCGTATATATAATCTTGGCTAGATAGCTTTTGAAAAATCCTATCTTTTTACCACAATCTTGAAGGAATTAGCAATTGTCAATGACACCTAACTCTTGTAAAATACTCTCAAATACAATTTTTAAAATAGTGTATAGAAGAAATGGTCAAGCAGTATTTTGTTATAGAGTAACGAATATTTTCGCTTGATTGTGAAAGCAAGTCACACATTTATGGTCTAAACAAAAAGTTGTGCAGACATTAGGATGTTAAGAAATTGCCTATTTTATGAAATTCTACAACTGGGTATTTTATGATTTGCATTTGACTATATACCATTTGCTACCAATTATTTTTTCATTCAAAGTAGGTTTTGTATCCAAAGAAAACAATAAGCAAAAGAAATCATATAAATTGAAAAATAAAAAACATTATTATCTTGAAGTGTTAGCAGAGAAGAAGAGACCATTTTTGCAAGTTCTAGATAAAAGAAGGAAAAAATTCCAGTAATTTATATTTTACCACTTTTTCTGGTGAAATACAAGGTCTGTTTTTCAAGGCTTTATTAATTTGCTTTATTAATTTTTTAATACTGTTAAATATTTACACTACATGATTCAGCTGCAAAATGATATTGTACTTCAGAAAGCTTAAAAAGCCTAATAGCTTTCAATTCTGTATAAATATTTATTTGATTTAGTTTATGGTAAATTATGAAGACCATAGTTTTTATGATTTTGTAGGTCTTGGCAGATTTTCTCTGTTAAGCTATAGTTTTATGTAGTGTAAGGCATATATGGGTAAAAGTAGTGGTCCAGTTAGCTTTTTATGATTTCTATATAAAATTTTCATAATAAATACAACATAGAGGCAGAACATTTTGGGCAGGTGTAGAACTGCATCAGATTCCAACAAGTCTCCTAGGCAAGATAGGCTGTACTTTAAAAAATATTTGAAAACCTCTTTTTACTTCTTGACCTCTAGCAAATATCAGCATCCTTCATCTTTTTTGCAGTGGCTTTCTAATCTTTAGTGCAGAGTAGTATTTGATATTTGATTGTAGCCTTGAGCACCAGTTTCACTATTTCCGGGAGGTAAAGCTTAATCTCTTCATCTTAAAGAATCTATCTCTAGAAGGGATGTGGTTTAGGAAGAAATTTCAAAACAGCTGCATTTTCTAGTCCTATCAGGGACTCAGAAAACCAAACAGAAATAAAATCACTTCCAAACCCCTTTCTCTGACCTCTGGTATCTGGACTGTGTAATTTGATTTTTCTGTCTTTCTTCTACCCTGAGAAGTTGTCTTGAATTACCTGAAAGATTTACATTAACCTGGGGTTTCTGTATATCTGGTAGTGTTAATAAACTTTATGGTACCAACCAGGGTCTGACTTATCTGGAAGTTCTATGTTTTGTGGCCATGCCTAGCAAAGCCATGTCTATCTAACAAGATAGGTAACTTTAAAAAGCATCAGATGAACTACCTGTACATGTATTTAGATTATGTATGCAAGGCTTAAAGTCATTAAATCTGTTATATCCCAGTAATTCTAGGTGCATTTTATATGCAGAACAACCAATCAGCAGATGCAAAGCAGCCCATGCCTCCTTGCAGCACTGCATAATCTCCATGGATCATGAGGCCATAATTTCCGGTCAAAACTTAGCTGGGGCTGAAATATATGATGATTCAATTATGGGTCACCCACAATTTTATGGAATTGACAGTGAGAAAGTAGGCAGGATACCCCTCAGCTCCCAAGGCTGGGTTTGTGTGTTGCCATCTGAACTGAGCCCTGCTGTAAGGACGCCTGGTGCAGACACAGCATGACACATGGTAATTCCAGAAATTCTGCTGGAACTTCCTATGTGTTGGCTGTAGAAGGTTATACAAAGGATCACAGCTATATCTGGATGTGTAATGTGTATTTTTTACCTGCAGTCACACTGATTTCCTGTGGTTTCTGTTGTGGGGGTTTTGTTTGTTTGTTTAATACTGAAGCCTACTATCTTGCATTAGCTGAAAAATATGAAAATGGCTTTATACTTAATCCATTCAACTTGGGAATGTATAATGAAAAATCACTTTATAAACTTCAAGTATTCTCATGAGATAATGAAAATTTATTGTTCTTATTAAGCACAGCAAATGATTATACAGGTAATACTGAAAAAAACTCCAACCTGATTTATTGATTCTGTATTAATAAAACAGAAAAAATACAATGAATTATTACAACAAGTTTTAAGGTTTGAAGCAATATTGGCACTTATCTTGTTTTCTAGGATCAGAGCTTGGTTTTAGCTATTTTTTTTTAACTCATATTTTATTAGTACTTCCCTCCTATTCTTGGCAGTGAGAGAATATGATGTGCAGAGATTGACTGAAACATCTTCAGTTAAAAAAAATCTTCACAAGGTAAAGAGCATGTTTTTGCATTGTTACAAAAAGTGTGTTAAACCTCATGGCATAGTCTTTTACAAGAAGGATGAGCAAGTTCTCCTTGATTGTCCATGTGGTAAAGCACAAGATTAAAAAGCCAAGAGATTATAAAGAGATGTAAGCAAGAAGTATCAGGACAATTCTCCTGAAATAAAACACTTTTCATAAAAGGGTCCAAGTTTAAACATAGTTTGGATGACTTTGACAGTGTTGACTAAAAAAGGCAAAAAAAATTAAATCAGGGTTGTTTTCTTTTTTCCTCAAATTCCACCATGTTATAGGATTTGAGAGCTTTAGTGGGGTATGGGGGGAGGGGAAATGAGAGACTGACAAAAAAATTGCAAAGTATTTTGGGAAAAAATTCCAATACTTTTAGGCATCTTGTTTGAGTTGCTTTGATGGGGAACTTTTTTATTTTTTTACTCCTCTGGCACATGTTTGATCTGCTACTGTTTCCTGATGGTTAGCAATCAAGTTGATCTGAGTTCTCAGAGATGATTCCCGGTCTGCTCACCTAGGTATTTGCAAGCTGTTTGTGCATAAAATTTTCTCCCCTTGTCCAGTGTACACCAGGTTTCAGATCTTCATTTCAGACACACAGTACCTGAACATTCAGTGTGTTGAAGATTTTAAAACAAGTACCCTGCAATTTGGATAACAGATGTACAGACGTGTAGACAAAACCCTGCCCCGTGGAAGATATCTTTGCGAATCAGGTCAATTGTCTTTCATGATTTACGTCTTTTGCCAGAAATGTTTCCTCCTGTTTTCTCTCTGAAAAGAAAATCATCAACAGGCAGTTCCTTGCAGATTTTTTTGGTTCACAGTCATGTAAAAAATCTCCAGTATTCCCCGTCTTCAGCATTTTAACCTCCTTTGTGTGTTTGCATCGTCCATGCTTCATAGATTTTAGAGCAATTTAGTAACCATGCAATCCATATATCTCTTTTATTTTTTTTGAAGTCTATCTTTTGCAGATAAATTCATAGTGAACTCTAGAGTTTTATTCTTCTCTAAAGGAAGAGAAGAATAATAATTTTTATGTTATCCAGTGCTTATGTTTGCCATAATGGCATGTACTACTAATATTACTGTGATAAATTTTTACAAGGTCCACATGCTTTAAGTGGTTATGATACTTGCAATGCTGTAGCATCAGTTGGTAGAGGATTAGCTGTAAAATAATTTTAAAAGGCTATGCCTTTACATTATATAATGAATTGCCAAGGACTCTCAAATTCTTTGCGCTCAAGGTGTAGAAGAAAGCATTAAAAAATATTATTGCTCTTGCTTTTCACTTCCGTAATGCAAATGACATTTGAGACCAAATTCCATGAGAAATCACCTGTATCTTCATCAGTGTCTCTGCACAGTCAGGTGCTGGAAGTTATGTCTGGGTAAACACTTTTGTCAGGTGTCATGAGCTCTAAGTGGTGATCATCAAACCAAGGGCTGCTTTCGTTCTTTCAGTGTAGCAATTTTACTGAGGTTCAGCTTTTGGTACAAACAGTCATTTGATTTACAAAAGCTGAGACTATGACAGACAAAATGAGAGCTGTCTGTGTGCCTTTCTGACTGGTGATGTGATTGTGTTGCTGCTGTGATAAAATAGCATGTATTCACATTGAAAAGAATAGTTTTGTACTATTTCTAGCCTTGTTCTAAATGTATTCATGGTTTAACTTTCACTGTCTGTTCCAAATTTATCTGATTGTCTCAGGAAGTCTGATAGAACAACAGCTGACATCTGTGGATGCTTTGCCTCTCACAAACAATCAGCTAAAATCAACTCAAAAAAAGCATCTGTCACTGTCACAGCGCAGATGAAGAGTTGGGGAAAGGATGAGAAGACATAAGTAAAGTATATTTTGTGAGTGGGGAGTGGGACAGATGTGTTATTTAAACCTGATGACACCATTACTTCACAATTTTACGTGCTTTTTGTTTTGTTTTGTTGGTTTGGTTTGTTGAAAAGTGGCGGCTTGATATTCCAAGTGACCCACAGTGTGACCCACAGTGTTTTGGGTATTTTGATTAGATGGGGATTTTGAGGGGAGGGTGGGGAGAGGGAGGCAACTACTAAATCAGCTTCTTTTAGGATGAGAATATTTTTGGGGTATTAATTGGACCCATAGCCAGAAGAAAACATGACTGAATTAGAGGAGGCTGAGGGGAGACCTTATTGTGCTCTACAGCTACCTGGAAGGAGACGGCGGCAAGGTGGGGGTCAGTCTCTCCTTCCAAGTAACAAGAGATAGGTCAAGAGGAAACAACTTCAACATGCACCAGAGGAAGGNGTGTTGCTGCTGTGATAAAATAGCATGTATTCACATTGAAAAGAATAGTTTTGTACTATTTCTAGCCTTGTTCTAAATGTATTCATGGTTTAACTTTCACTGTCTGTTCCAAATTTATCTGATTGTCTCAGGAAGTCTGATAGAACAACAGCTGACATCTGTGGATGCTTTGCCTCTCACAAACAATCAGCTAAAATCAACTCAAAAAAAGCATCTGTCACTGTCACAGCGCAGATGAAGAGTTGGGGAAAGGATGAGAAGACATAAGTAAAGTATATTTTGTGAGTGGGGAGTGGGACAGATGTGTTATTTAAACCTGATGACACCATTACTTCACAATTTTACGTGCTTTTTGTTTTGTTTTGTTGGTTTGGTTTGTTGAAAAGTGGCGGCTTGATATTCCAAGTGACCCACAGTGTGACCCACAGTGTTTTGGGTATTTTGATTAGATGGGGATTTTGAGGGGAGGGTGGGGAGAGGGAGGCAACTACTAAATCAGCTTCTTTTAGGATGAGAATATTTTTGGGGTATTAATTGGACCCATAGCCAGAAGAAAACATGACTGAATTAGAGGAGGCTGAGGGGAGACCTTATTGTGCTCTACAGCTACCTGGAAGGAGATGGCGGCAAGGTGGGGGTCAGTCTCTCCTTCCAAGTAACAAGAGATAGGTCAAGAGGAAACAACTTCAACATGCACCAGAGGAAGGTTAGCTTGGGTATAAGGAAAAAAATTCCTCACCAAAAGGGTTGTCCAACACTGGAACAGGCTGCCTGGGAAAGTGGTTGAGTTACCATCCCTGGAGACATCTAAAACTTTTGTAAATGTGGCACTTAGTGACGTGGTTTAGTGGTCAACATATAGTGGTGGGTTAACAGTTGGACTCAATGATCTTGGAGGTATTTTCCAACCTAAATGACTCTCTGATACTATAAATTAATGTCTGAAACTAAAATTAGTTGTAGCTCCCTTGCTTTATTAAGGCTTGAGGTTAGCCAAGGTAACTAGGTCTTGATCCTGGGAGTTGTGCTTATCTAAACATCCCTTTTTGGCTGTTGAATTATTCAAATGAGAAAGGACTGGATGAGGTATGTTTTCCTCCTCTAGAAATCCACAAATGAAAATCCTCAGTTTTTATTAACATTCATTCATTTCCTAAGTGATCAGCAGCCCTATGAAGAGTCTAGTGAAGTTGCAGTTACAAGTTACACATGCAGCTAATCTGTAATAGCACAATCTCTGCTATTACATTCTGACTTATTATTATGTCTTGATTAATGATTCGTTTTCAAATTAATCAATGCATTCAGTGTCTTATATTAAAATGACTTCTGAGATGACCTGTGGAAAGGATCAGTTGAACCCCTACAGGCTTTGGTTAGAATTTTGGGAAACACAATGGAAACCCTTCCTGGTTGTAGGTGATAAAACAGTATAATGTTCTTCACTAAGAACATAGGTGATGCAATAATATAATAACAATTAGTAAATATTGATTTTCAATTTATTCTTGCAAATTAATGTATGACAATTCATGTAGCAATATTTAAAAATAAGATTTAAGAAAAATTATGGTGACAACCTTTTGCTTTTATCAAAAGAATATATAAGTTTGGGGAGAAATGATCAGAAGAATTCACACATTGTTTTCAAGATAAAAAAACATATAAGAAGGACATTTGTCATCTAGAAAGATTTTAACCCTTTCAATTCCACAGTACCTATCCTTTTTGTTGCAGTGGCTATAGATGTGTTTATTTTTTTCCACTAAATTTAGACTGGCACTAAATATTTATGTGAATTACTGAGTCTGACATCTAATTAACACAGTCTTTACAGGTTTAATGAGCAGTGATAAATTTCTATCCTTTCTTTGGCACATTTTAATTAGTTCTAATTATGAGTGAAGTGACCTGAAAAACTTGTTGTCCCATGGATTCATCATAAATTTGTGTAATTTATGTATGTATAGATAGAATGGGTTTTCATGCAATTGAAAAACCAAAGGTTATTTAAAACATAACATCACTCATATAGTGTCTGTGTGTAAAACTCAGGTAAACAAAGCATTGCACATAAATATTTGTCTATGCTGAAGATGATGCTCAATAAAATAAATTTATTGTATTTTTTGTCTGAAGA
The DNA here is from genome assembly GCA_013397195.1 of Hylia prasina. Lineage (NCBI taxonomy): Eukaryota > Metazoa > Chordata > Aves > Passeriformes > Sylviidae > Hylia > Hylia prasina. The sequence goes on from VYXD01011676.1 coordinate 101,828, forward strand.
AAAAGTAAGCATGGAAATACATTTTGTCTATTGCTCACAACAGAAACATTGACTCCTGACATTCATCTTTAGTGACAGTATAAGTTTCAAGAAGACAGTGTGTGTGCTTAAAATATTTATTTATAAAGATTTTTAGCACTGAATAGTTGCTGAAGTGAAATAAAAACAAATGAAAATATAATCCTAATTAAAATGACACCACAATTGCAAATTGTTTTCCTTAAAGTAAATATTAAAAAACTTTCTCAGTGAAGACTATTCTTCCCTCACAGGGAATTTTGTAGTCTCTAGAGAGCGACACAAAAGAACTGTCAATGAGACTAATACAATCACCTAAGACAGCATATGAAAGTAACCAAAAGATCCATCCATTTAAATTAACATGTATTTCATAAAAGCTATATAAATGAAACATGTTGACATCTTATATAAATCTCAGTCAAGAACTGTACTTTGTTTTAAAAAATGTAATTTCATAAAATGGGACTATACATAGCATTTATCTTCTGTAAACTTAATCTTTCATTTCTTGTATGAGTAAGAAGTAAAATCTTTTGAGGCCCAAACTTGTAAAGTGCTACCCTTTGGGAGCTGATGGGATCCTGAAACATATGGCATCCTGCAGGATTCAGTGCTCTTCATGCTGCAAAGCACAGCGTCCTAGTTTTTTGGTATCCTTCATCCTAACTCTTAAAGTCTGACAGCTACTACACAATCATGCAGGATATCTGAAGATGTGAAAGAGAGAAGAAATCAGGTAGGAGTTTGTAGTGGTTTTTGACTGAAATTTTTAAAAAAGGAGGAAAAGAAATCTCACTTGTCAATACCATGAGAAAAACCTGAATAGTCTCTATTAAGGATAGATAAAAGATTGATATTCAGAAGTCAGAACAATATGTGTGTCTGTTTATACAACTTGGTTTCAAATGGTCTTTCCTGCAATTACCAAAGCACTGAACAAATTCCTATATTAGCAGCAAAGTGATGATTCCCTTGATGTCTCATTACTTTCATGTATGAAAACACAAGTTTGGACAGCCCCTGTTGAAGAACATATGGTAAAATTACTGAAAAAGAACTTTGGTTGAACCTATGCCTTGTATGTGGCATCTTCTGAATTGTAGAGGTGGAGAGAGAACAGCTGAGAATATTTTGCCTTTCCTTCCTAATTTCCATCCCTTTGATTGTGGTTGCTTGAAATTCTTCTGTGATCTGCAGTGGTCTCAGTCAATCCAGAGATTATAACTGGACAAACCTGAAGTGAACTGTAAGCAAACAGAGCTCTAAAAGGAAGAACAGCCATATAAAAAAGAACAAGGGGCTGGAAGTTGAAACGGTGCATGGATTGGAAGCTTTAGATACTTTGGAAGGTTGGCTTTTTCCCTCAGAAAATCTCTTCAAGATAATACTAAAATTACATTGTGTTCCTGTACAGCTCAAGTCTCATTTTTTCGTAATGCCTTATTTTAATGAAATTCCTTCTTTATTTAGTCCTTTCTGTTTGTTGTGTTTACTAGCTTGGTTGTCCACCTTCATTTTCACTGATTTTTTTTTTTTCTCTACTGTCTTCATGAAAGAGAAGTAAATTGCTCTCAATTACTCTGCCTAATGATTGATGATGGTGCCTTGTTTAATTATTTTTTTATGTTTTTGTCTGTCATATGGGCTATGCAAGGATGTCTAGCATTTGTTAATACATACACTAATTGCAAGTACAAACAATTCACTTTTTTATTGATGAGAAAGTTGTACCAGGTCACATGTGCAGCTATGAGTTTGTTTCATAGAGAACATTTACTTTTGCTTTATTAGGCTGGTTTTAAACAGCAAAATATGGACTTTTTGTCAGTTTCCTTAGGACCCTAGACCAGATCTGATCAGGAGGACATTTTCTTTCTCACTATAATTCTACATTTTATTCTTTGGGCATGGTTTGTGCATTCTTGGAAAATTACTTAAGAGTTAATGTTTCACTCCAAAAGGCACAACCAGAATTTCTAATATATTCTAATTTATAGATTATATTACTCTGAAAGAAATTTATCAATAGTAGAGAACTTCTTTGCTAAGAATTATTAGATGGTCCTTAGAAGATAGAAAAAGTTTCACCCCATATTTTAACAATTAGTTCCTTTGTGGTTTTACAATGAATTTTTCAGGATCTTGTCCCTTTTAGTCATCAATATAATCTCATTCCAAGGACTGTTTTCTTAGTCCTTGGTAAATCTCAAATGCAGTTTGTTTGATCTGTGGCCTTTCTTTTCAAGCCATTTATTCTCTTTAGGTAACTGAAGTAGCTCCAACTTTCACTTAATTTAAATTCACTTCTCCTTCTTCAGATGCACTGTTGTACAAAATGAGTAAATTGAGTATTTTTGGTGTGGCATTTTGAAACTGGGCTATGAAGATGGAAATGAGAGCCTCAGCAGATGAACATCAGACATGTGAATACTATTTCTGAGATGGAATAACTTGTCCCAGTAACACTTTAGAATATAAAGGAACCAGACTTCAGTGTCTCAATTTGTTCAGCTGACTTTTTTTATCTTGTGCTAAACTCATCAGGAGCAAAGCAATGAAATAAAATATTGTAAGAATCAACATTAAAATTATTCATCCTGTGAATCTGAGACAGTTCCTGGAATAATTATCTTTGCTTTAGTAATGCTGTTCAAAGCTTTTCCATTGTTCTTGGCACTTATACTGTCATCAAGGAAAAAATAGTTAAATGCTCAATCTTCTTCACTGTATATGAACATAGATAACTCCTTGGACTCTGTTTGAAGACATAATTTGACCTTTATTGTAAATTCTGTCAAAACTGCTCTGTAAATTGGAAAGGAATAATGACAGAGGACACACATCATTGTCCTTACTAATTCTGCAGACACTAAATGATGACACACATTAACTTGGACAGGTATCACTTTCAAACAGTGTAATTTCCTTTTTGGGATATTTCTAGTACATTTCTAGCTCAATGCATTGCGCTAAGGGCTTGGCCATGCTGGTTTGGAATGTGTATGCACATATATTTACAGTGCAAGTAAACACTTTCCCATTTACAAAAGGAAGATGTGGTCTTAATGGTGCATGATCTGAAGTAAATTGGTATGTGAAACAGCGATCTCAAACACGTTTGTTTGCAGTGTTGGGAAGAAGTTAATAGAAACAACATTTGGTGCATGCACTATTTTTTCTGGTTTTGATTGTTTGTAAATCAAACCTGTGTTGATGAAAGGATGAATGAATGAAATAAAGCTTTCCACTTAAAAATGACCAGACACAGCCAGATCAGTGAAGTCAGTCAAATGGTGAAGAGGATATCAATATATTTAATATTAGAAAAGGGCCATCATACGTATGATCTATTGCATTTTTATTGCTCATTAAAAAGTTGCATGGTTCCTTATTCTTAAAGATATTTATTCGGGTCTTCAGAGTTTGACTGACTTAATCTAAATTTCACTGGCAACAGGTGAGACTGAAAGTTAAAGCTAGTAAAGAATTTAGATGCTTTAAAGTTGGATCTTGGCTTTCAAGTCCAAAATTGTTATTCAGAAATATTAAATTTGTTGATACTGTGGCTCAGAGCTATTTTAAAATATTTATATGCTTTCTTGATTAATTTAAAAATTTCTCTTTGGCTGTAGAGAGTAGTTTCAGCATTTCTTAAGCCCTAACAGAATCCAAAAACTACATTACACTCCTCTTCAATTTTCTCACGTCAGATTATTACCCCTCTTCGACATAGACAAGGTCTTGCTTCTCAGGAAATACAGCAACTGAGATTTTGGTTCAGGGGACATTATGGGATAACATTTTCATGAAACAAACTATTGTGTAGACTGTTTGTCTGGAAAGTAAGAAAGCCAGTGATTGTTTGCAAAATATATAGACCTGAATGCCTTAGCTGCTAGAAGAGAGAGTCCTTCCTTTCTCTTTGGCATTTTGCATTTCTCATTTCACTTTTATTACATTCTCTTTTCTTAGAAATAATTTATGGGTTATTTCAAAGAAGAATTACAGTATGTCATACATAAGAATGTTACCTGGCCTAAGGAGAATTTCTGCTATCTCAACTGCATCCTTTTCGTCTGTTAGAGTCATGAAAAAGAAATAGAAATTAGCCTGGTGTGCAGCAGACTTATGTGCTGGTTGTTCTTGTTTGTGTTAATTCTTAGAAGATTCTTGTTTGGAAAATGGAAATTCTGGTTGGCCTGAATTTTTAGAGATCTCTTTTTAGAGCTATTTTAGTTTTTAATTTTTTTTCACAAAGGCTAATCCAAATGAAACAAGCAAAATATTACTTTTGGACTGTATTAAATGAGGACTGTCTTATGATGCAGAAAAACTGACAAAAATTCTAATCTACTGCTGAACTTTATTGATTAAAAAACCTCACAAATCCCACAATAACAAATCCCTATACTGATCTGTGTAGAAATCTAAAAAGTATTTATTGATTGTTTTCTACCTGAAGGATTATTTTATTCTGATAAATTGCTTTTGGGCTCCAACAAAAGTTATACTTGTGTAAATAACAGAGTATATATAGTCTTCTCTGTTACTGTAAATGAAAGATTTTTTAAAAAATTTTAGTATTTAGGACTATTCTGTGTACTGTGGTTGGACTTTTTCTATAACAAAAAGTTTGAAGACAATCCTGCTCTATTCCCTCTGTGCTCAAGGAAACAAAACTGAGAGAACTATATATTGGCCTGGAAAATGTACACAAAATCTTTATCTGATTTTATTAGTATTATTATTTACCAGTTATTAGTATTATTTTTTCTCTTTTCCAATCATAAGTGCTGAAAATTAATATACATTAAAAAGCTCTGATCAACCAAAATACCATCATTAAATTCAAATACACTTGAGCTTTGTAATCCTTTCTCTTTTATATGTAGCAGTCATAATTACAGTGGTACTAGACTGGACCAGCTTCTACTTTAAGTTCTTTATGGTCCTACTGCAGCTGTAAGGAGCAGGATTAATTCCCTGATTGACATAACTTGGTCTGTGTATAAAGCAGTAGGTTTTTTCATGGGTTTCCACTTCCAAGTGGATTCACTGGGTAGCTTTGGTTAGCCTGCTTTCAAAAAGACAAAGATATGGCTGGTTTATGATTGAGACTGCACTTAAAAGAAGTGGTGGCTCTTGTCTTTTAAAATTAAAAAGAAAGAAGAATTCTCACACCTACCTGAATGTATTGGGCAGCTGAGCAGCTAACAGTAGTGTTATATACTTACAGCAGTGTAATATACATTTACTGTTTAGCATAGACTAAATAAAGTTATAAAGTTCCACTCCAAAATAGAAACTAATGTGTAATAAATGCAGGGAGCTGCTGGTACTTAAAACATACGGGGTAAAATTCTTAGTTCTGAGCAGTTATATTGCTGAAATACTTGGAAAACATTTTTGTTCACACTACCTTTGAGCATGTTTTTGTGGGAAATGTCTACTTGTGTTGGACCTCAATCTGCTTTTTTAACCCTGTTCTCTATTGGCATAGTAGATATCCCATTGCCAAGGTTTAGATTTATGATTACCAGAGTTGTAAAGATTGCTCTATTGGCCTTCCTACCTGTTTGTATTGGGAACTCTGTTTCTCTGGTTTTTTCCAGTTCTGGAGCTGGGAGGGGACCCAGATGGGGCAGCTGAAAACAACTGACCAAAGGGATATTCCAGACCATGTGGGATTGTGCCTAGCATATAAAGCAGGAGGAAGAAGTAGGAAGGAGGGATGTTTGGAGTGATAATATTTGTCTTCCTAAGCAGCTCTTACACAAAATGGGACCCTGCTTTCCTGGGCATGGCTGAACACCTGCCTGCCCATGGGAAGGGATGGATTCAACCCCCAAGTTTTACTCTTCCAGTTCTCTCTCCAGTCCCACCAGGGGGTACTGAGAAAGCAGTTATGTGGTGCTTAGTTGCCAGCTGGAGTTAAACCACAACAACCTGCACTTAGGCACGAGAAGTAATTTGGTGAGACATTTTAGTGTCATGGCAGGTGTAAGGTGTAAGGCTGAATTCTCTGTGCTAGCATTTTTTATCTGCAGTAGATGAAAAAGAAAATGTCACTCATAACAAATTAAGAGCAAAATTGTGATCTGCATTAAGATGGCTGGGAAACTAGCTGTGTCAAAAATAGCAAAAATTAAACCAACTCAGGACTAGAAAGATGGCTAAAAGAAGGCCATATTAGGGAAAAGAGTTGCTGTCAATGTTCACAGTCTTTTTGCTGCAGTCAAAACTGGGCTCACATATTATTCACGTAGGAAAATTAGACAATAGTATGCTGAAAAAAGTGTTCAGCTGGATTTGGAGCCATCAGAGTATTTTTCTTGATATGTTTTTTCCCCATACAAAATCCCAAGATTTCTCTTGGGTGTACATATGCCCAGTATTTAATGGTGCTTAAATTACATTTTATTTGTGCTTTATTCAGTACTTTAGAGAGTTGTCTGAAATCCACTGAGTGAATTTCAATGGAATGTATTTTTTCTAGTTTTTCTATACTGTACCAAGGGCATCAGAATTTGTGAGAATTAAGGAGTAGACTTTTTTAAAAAAATCTGCCAGTTGAATCATTGAGTGTAGCACTTGTCCTACAGCATTTTTGCAGATAATAAAAATAGGAGGAGTTAATGTGTTTAGTAACAGAATGCATCATCATTCCAGAGGCTTGCCTTCAAGAAAGTGAAGATTACAAATGCATGGGTTTTCCATGCATGCGATAAGAGTATCACATGCATGTGCTTTCCAAGATGCAGAAAAGTAGAAGAAAACTTTTCAAGAGAGAAAAAATTGGTAGTAATCTCCAGGGACAGTAAGTAAAGACAGAATGTGTATGCATTTTGTACCAGTAACATTAAAAAGAGGTTTGCTTGCACTTGAATACTGCTGAAAGATGGCCACTAATTCTAAAGTGCTTCAGTGATTTTTATACAGCAGATGAGTGTGGACAATGGGTCTCTAGCCACCTGAGCAGCTTTCTGCTTTTTACTGTGTTCAGCATGACCAAAAGGCACACAACAAAATGAAGAGAAATAATGTAACTGGCTTGATGCTTAAACACAGTGTAAGGGAATGGAAGCAGTCATTGGTTTTACAGTTTTAATGAACTGATGGGATTTTGCACTTCAAAAGTGTGTAAAAGAGTTGCTTCTTTAAAGTGAAGACTGGGAAGGGGAGGAACTGGCACAAGTGTCCTAACAGCAGTTTTTCCAGACTTTTTATGCTACCCACAGGCAGCTGTGCTTCATACAGATACTGCAGTGAGTGAGGGATTGAATTAATGGTGTTCAATAGAGGCAGAAGGGAAGGGAAGAAAATGGGGGAACGTATGTGATGGGAACTCCATAGGAGTGGCAGAGCCAGGTAAAGGAGCTGAGATGTCATGTCAGAATCTAATGAACAATAGTTCATTTACCCTTCATGATCCCGTGAAGAAAAGTATAATAGATAATATCAGTAAGATTTCAGCTATGAATTCTGTGCCTGTGGAGGACACCCTGGATTCTATTGCCTCCTAGTGTGTGGTGTTTGACTCTGAAATTGCTGTCATATAAAGCTTTAAAAAAAATCAATTGCTAAGATTCAATTTTATTAAAGTAAAATTTGTGATAAAATATTAAAACCCCCTGTTTTTCTATCAAGATACAGTAGATATCTGAACACTATATTTTCACAAACTCTTTTAAAATCATACCTACAGTAATACAGTCATAAAATCTTTTGCATATCAGGCTTAGGCTGCATACCACAGAGAAGTAATAAAACACAGATGCAAAATGACACACTACAATAAATGAAGTTTGTAGTCTTAGAATAGATGATTTATAGGAACTTCTAGTAAGCTTTCCAAATTATGAAGAATAAGCATCTTTCAGTGATTATGTTTTCAGACGGGGCAGCTTTTTAAGCATTTCAGAATTGCATCTGCCACAGAAAAATAAAATCAAATTATTAATGAAAGCATGTACCTTTCCTGTCCAAATAATAATAATAATAATAAAAAAACCACAAAAAAAACCCACAAACAAACAAAACTCAACAAAAAAAACCCTGTTCTAATCAAAAACACTCCCTATGCGTAAGGCGGAGAAATCTTCATTTTGTACAAGTGCAATATGAAAAATGTCTTGAAAACTAATCCCCACATGCTGAGACATGACATGCTATGGAATGATGTTTGATGACTAAATGACATCCTGTGGAATCTTGCCAGTTTTTTTTGCAAAAATCAGCATTTTTCTCAAATAATAATGAGATGTAACTGTCAAGTAAGACAAGCTAAATGTGTTATCAGAGAAAATGACAATTGTGGTTATGTACATTACTTGGTGTCTGCTTGGAAGTCTTTTCACTTATCAGCAAGGAGAGTGGAGCACTACAAGCACTGCAAAACTGAGTTTCTTACCAGCTTTAGAAAGATTTTCCACCCTTTGTATTGTCAAATAATTAGAGGCTTTTCTCTTTGCAGACATTGGGTGTGTCACACAAAGTATAACCCAGGCTGCCAGACAAATTGGCACAAAGAGGTGATCCTCTTGCACTTATTTTCTGAGCTATTGAATTTAATTTGAATTCCTATTCAGGTTGCTTAAATGCAAAAGATGATAACCATCCCACTGCTAACCACTTCACTTTGAGTTTTGGATATATGAACCTAAAATCTGTATATGTGATTGAAAGTTAAAATCCCAAGTACTTTATAAATAAATACTTGCTTTAGAAAGCAAGCCAGGCAAAACAGCTGGGTCATATTCAGTTTTCACTCACAGGTGCAAAATCTTATTCCTAATCTCTCTTTTTATTATCAAAGAACTTATCTCTAGTGTATGCTTTATTTTTGTGTCTCCTTTTTATCTATCCCTAGTAATTCGAGGACAGCAGGATAGTTTTTCAGTCTAATAAGCCTTACTAGTTGAAAGCTTTTGAGATACTGTTTCATTTCAGGTGGAATCTCCTCTCCAAGTATACAATAGGGATAAGTTTGCTTCTATGTTTCATACAGTAATTTTTTTTTTTTTTTGCTTCATAAAAAAGTTCTTCTTGTCCTCTTGTAACAACTACTTTCTACATGCTCTCATTTATTTTTGGTAAGAAGATATTTAAATAGAAAACATGCTTTTAATGTGGCATCACCAGTATTGTGTGGAACAGACTTGTTCAATGACATGGTATTTCTGCTTGAAAAGTCACTCTTTGTTTCCATACCGATTCATTTGGATCCAATTTTCTCTTCATTTCTAGCATATAAAAGACTGCTGTCCTAATTTCTTCTCTATTATAAAAATTTGTTCAGAAGTCTTTCACATCTTTATCAAGATGTGTGTTTTATGGCTTAATTTGCTTTACCCATATTTCTAATGAATCCTGTACTTTTGTAGATTTCTGTGTTCTGACCTGCTTTTATATCACCATGAATTTTATTAGTACTTATGTAAGTGACTAATACATTGAACAAGTGTAACTCAGAACAGATCCAGAAACCCAGATTCTTATCTGTATCTACACTTAATCTGCCACATTTTATCAGAAGCCTCTTAAGAGAGTGCTGAAAGATTGTTTAATATTGTTTAAAAAGCACGTCTCTGCCCCTCTGGTCTCCTTCACATTCTCATGCAAAATAGAAACATTCTGGCTTGTATTTGATCTGGAATTTAATAATGTGAATATCTTATGATTCAGACTCATAGTCACTTCATCAGGGGAAATAAATGCAATCCTTCAGTGTTTCCATTAGATTTAAATTTGAAATTTGAGGCATCTGTTCCATGTCAAACATTGCCTCTGTCAGAAATGTGAAAGTGTCTGATTCAAGTCCCTACTTTACCTGCTACATGGCAGGTTTGAAACTGGAGTTTCCAGTTGACCCACCTCTTTTTTCCTGTTTTTCCTTCAGAAGTGACCTGGGAACCCAGGACCCTGTGGGAGGTAACTGCTGGACAGTTGGCAAGAGAACTCCTGATATCCAGTGCAGACAGGATTCATCTTCAGTAAGCACATGTGAAACTGCAGCTTTATCTGACCTGATGCATGATACCTTAAGGAGACCAAGTGGTATTTCTATAACTTGTTTAGCCTCTGGCACTTGTGCAGAGCAACATAAACCACTTTTTCAACTTTGTGGGTTTAGTCATTATTATTTACCTCAGATCAGAAATGAGATTCGAAGCTAAAATTCTGATTATCTTGATTTTCCAGCCTGGTATTGAATGGTGATTCTATAGTACACAAGGTGGGTTTTCATTTATGTGACAGTGAAAAATTTTTAAAATGCTATAGAAGCATGCATGAGATGACCTAATACTTCATGGTTGTTTAATCTGTTGACATCAGGTTAGAGCTATGTCAAAATACTTATAATGTAGAGCTCAGATCCCTGGTCTGAGGTACTTTTTTTTTTTTTAAATTAATTCCCTGCCAACTTCTAACATCCATATTACTACCTTATTACCATACTGTTCCTCTGATGTCATCCTTTAAGCCTGTTTTTTCACAGGTTGGTTTACACAGAAGTAAATTTTATCCACTGATATTGCAGAAACCTCACAGAAATCTCATCTACATGAAAATAATATTTTTCTGTACTTCATACCGTTAGTAAAGAAGTTAAAATCAATAGTATGTAAAGGCCACCTACCTTTTTAATGAAAATTTTTTTTAGTCATTATTATGAAGCTTTCAGGTTGTTGGGGTTTGGGGTTTTCTTTTCCCTAGTGATTTTATTCAGTTACTGTTTGATCTGCAAGACACTTATTTTCTTTTTTTCTTTCACCCCTCCTGCTTCTGATGTTTCGCCCCAAAGTTGTTTTCCATCCTTGCTATGAACAAGACAGGGTGGAATTGGCCTCTCAGAACAGCTTTTGTGAAGTGTATTATAGGGTGGGAGTAGAAATGGTACTGCTAATAAATTATCCATAATTATTTTGGCTTTTCCCAAGGTATCTTCCCACATGAAAATAAATATTGTTTTTCTTTATAATTATTCATTTTTCAAAGGATCTTGTTTTCATGTCTGTGAGAGGTCAGATGCTTCAAATTAAACCAGTTTATAATATGGTCTGAATTTACCAGAAGGGATTAGCATAGCTTTTATAGCTCAATTTTTATTAATAGTATTTCCAGTCAAGGTTTCTGTGATTTCAGTAATAACTGACTTTTTTAATAGTCACAAATCTTATAAGGCTTTTTTATATAGAGTTAACATAGAGAAAGGTCAAACAAATTTTTTCCCAACTGAACTAGCAGGTGAAGAATTTGAGGTGAAGCTTCAAATTCTGCACATGGGGAAACAAGCCAAATAAAAACAGACAAAAAGAAAAACCACAACCAAGTCATTGTTGCAATATATTAAAAGCTTTAATAAAAGGTAAAGAATTTCTGCAACAGAATGAGCAAAACACTGCATTCTAAACTCCGCTCTGAATATGGCTTCAATTTGCTTACATGCCTTTACAATACATAAGATAATAAACACATTCAAAGAAAAAATTGCACTCTATTTTTGATGTTTCCTCTTATGCAGAAAAGGAAGGAAAAAACTAACTGTATCTCTACAACTTTGAAGCAAGTAGTCTATGAGTATGGCTGTGTAGTACTGTTGTTTTGAATGGTTTTTGCTTCTCGAGGTTTTAGATTTATATTCCAGAAAATACTCTCTGTGCAGTATTTTTACAGGGATAAGACTGTCTTATCTATGGATTATCCTGCTGTTTTGGGGTGGGTTTTTTGTTGTCTAACTGCCCTAATAACTCCCTGCCATCATGTGTTACTATTGTGAATTTTGTGAACAACTTATGATTTGTCAGAGGGATCTTAAGCAAAAATGTCTAGGATATCTATAGCTGTTTAATATTAGATAAGGAGTCTTTTTACCACTGTATTTCAGTTCAATTCCAAGTGTTTTCATAATGCTCTAACTCAATTGATCGTCCTGAATTGGTAAGAGGTGCTGTCCTGGTAGAGCACAGCCAATGAGCTCTGACCCCTAACAGGCGTTGACTCACAGGAGCAAACAGGAGTTAGTCAGCTATAATCCTTTCAAATATATATATATGTGTGTGTGTGTATTTTTATGGATTTTTAAATGGACTTTTAACATGAACTGCTGGTTTTCTGCAGCGAATTATTCACTCCAGAAATTTCACTGCCATTGTGCCACGCTACTTGCTAAATTAGACATAGTCTATGTTCATCCTCCTTCTATTGTTGTATTTTCTACTGCTTTAGTGATGGCAAGAATGTATCTTCCCTACCTCATATGAGTCAGAAAGGATCTGTAAGGGAACACAGAGCTTTTAAAGAAAAACAAGAATTTTTAGATCCAGTGATCTCAGCTGGATTGAACTTCAGAACTTTCAAGGACAACCAACCTAAGACAGATCAAAATAGAGCGGATATTTGATGCAGCTATTTTAATTCCAATATCTGATAAGAATGCTATGTTTGAACTGATTTCTTTGCTTCTTAGTAAATGCACATTTCACTGATTTCAGCAGAGATAACATGACAAGGTCAGAGATCAGCCTTCATTCAAAAACCACTTCTGCTGCGAATCTGGCACATTCAGTTCCAGATTTCTACCCCAGTAAACAAGCACATTTTAGAATTTTTTTCAACCTGCCAGTTTTACAAATTGGAATTTTAAACTAATGCATAGTTGTCAAGCATGTCAAGGTGAGAGAAATTCACTAGGGAAGAACAAAAGTATAATTTATTGACTGCAGTATTTTCCAAATTATTTAAATGTTATTCCTTTCCTGTCTCCTTTCTTTGAACTTACTATGCTATACCCTACTGAGGACTAAAAATACAAGGTTGTGGTGAACACCTCCACACAAATGAGTAAATTTGGTTTATTATTCAGAAAAATGAAGGGCAATAGAAGGTCTTCCTATTCCCAGAAATAGACCCACATGTGGTTTGATGTGGTTTTCCCTGTCTGTGATTATGATAAGGAAAGCATGAAATCCATTATGTTTGAAACTGGTTCCAGTTTAAGTCCTGTGTAAGAACTGGCAAAATGACAAAACACAAGTGTTAGGTCTTCCTAAGCTAGCAACTTCTGCCTGCCATCCTTCTACCCATACAGAGAACCATCTTTGTCTCTTTTTTTGCCTGTGGAAGCTGACTTACTGCAGCACTCCCAACAAATGCCAGAAGTAATAATTCACAGTTTTTGGTTCTTTGACTCTAAACCCAGTGGTCTTCCAGTGTTTCCCAAGCTTCGTTTCACCCCACTCGTTTTCCTCAGTAACATGGACTTGGCATCTGTTATCTGCTTATTTCTTCATTTTCAGCTCTGCTTGGGAGGTTTTGTTTCATAGCTGAGAACATTTTTCTACGTTCGTCATTTTCTTGGTCTGCTGCCCAAATGCCATATATTTCCTGGAGTTCTTTCAGGCTTGTTCATAAGTTTTGGGCTAACTATTTCAAGGACTTTCTACACAAATTTTAGGTTTGTTACCCTCTTAATGAAAACTATCAGAAGATCAAATGTTTGTTTGATTAAAGAGCTTGCTAGGATCACCACATATTCAGAAGAAGATGGAAGCGGTGAAAGGTAGAGAATCCACACAGGATGTAATAAATATTTACCAATATTTACCATATCTTATGCTAACTTTTATAGTAGAATATTCTCATGAAAAGATTCCTTGAAAAATATTCCTCCTCAAAACATTCCATTTAATAGTTTTTGTCAATTTAAAAGAACTCTTGAAAGATGTGTTATCCATTTGGGTCTTAGTGTATCTTTTACCCATTACTTTCAGACCTGTTAGTGTTATGTTCAAGAAATAAGCTTGGTTTAGAAATGAGAGACAGCCTCATGCTGAGGGGGAAAAAAACGTCTGATTTTTTTGCCTGAAAGTTCTGCAGATAATGATAAAGCAATTGGGATTTTTTTTATTATCTTATTTTTAGTTCTGAGAATAAAGTAGACTGTTATTGCCTTATAAGACACACATTTATACAAGACTTCAGAGCTAAAGCAAACAGTATGCTCACTGTCAGTGAAGCAAACTTTGAAGGAAACTGGATGACCACTATGTTTACTATATGTTCTGCCAACTGTGTTGCAAATTAATGTACTGAAGACTGCTGGGCAAAAATGATTTGCAGATTTTCAGTGTGAGTGTGAACTGCCAGCATAAATATAGGTTTATAGATCAAACACTTGGCAGTGCCAAGAACATTGAGAGTGATGGCACCTTTGTGTGACCTTCCAGGCATCTTCCATGTGGATTGGCACAGCCAAAGTCTCTGGATTGATGATACCAGTCACAAATTCAGTAAGAAATGTATGTGTGCTTATTACTGGTTGTTCCCGCCCTCTAAAAAAATTTTCGATTTCTGTGTTCAAGCTCCAGTTCTCAAGACTGCTCTGGGTAAACCAGACTTGACTAAAGCAATAGCCACTGGAGCCTTCGTAGACTGGCTGAGAAGCTGTGATGTTGATAATGAAACATAATTTGAATTTTGGCCTAATTCTTCAGGGCATTGAGGACTCGCAGTTTCACTAATAAGATCTGAGGACACTCAGCATTTTTGCAAAGAACTCAACACCTTGCAGAAAGAGTCTATGGATGGATTCCAGTGAGATGTCCAGGATAGATAATTGCTTTGAACAGATAATAATGAAGTATTTGATGTTTTTGGTTACAATAAAACAGATGTTGTTGTGTCTGGTCACTAACAATCAGAAACTGTGAGCTGAACAAAGTTTTAATTGCTTAGAGAGTATGTAAATATTTTAATGAATTTTTAAAATTGCCTCCCAATTCTTTTTAAAATACCAGAGATTGTGGGATTTTGAATTTTCTTTTTAACAAGTACTATTATAGGCGTGGCTCAACCATGATGCCATAGCTTAAATTGCCGTCTATTCAAAGAGGGTGATGAAAAATCAGAAAAATGTAGCCTCCCCTTAAAAAAAAAAAAGTAACTGTGAAAATTGCTTGTCTTGCTTTAGAAATTACTTGCATATATTTATTTTAATAATAAATAAGTAAATTTCTAATAATAAACGTTGTATATATTTAAACAGCAGATTTTGTCCCAGAGCATTCTACACAGAATAGCTTCCAACCCCTACCAAACCCTCTGCCTAGTCTTCAATACTTAAGCTCTAGTGAAATTACAAAAATGCCAGTATTGATTTGTTTTCTGTGCTGATGGATATGTCAGATAACATTTTCTCTTCTTAAGTCAATACTCAATTTTTTAAAACTCTGATAATGGAAAACTAAATAATTTTAGTATAATTCTTGCAACTCTAATTACTGGTGCTAAACACAACATTGTTTTACTGTATAACTTGCTTTAAGAAAGGAGATGGAGGCCATTTAGAATACTTTCTTCTTGCTTGAGAAAGTAATTTAGAATACTCTCTTCTTGCTTTTCGTTTTGCTTTACTACATGCTGTAGTAAGCATTTACAGCGTGAAGAGTAAATGATGTGTAAATACACCCTTAGAGGTACTTTTTTTCATGCTGAATGCAGACCGAGAGCACTGAATACACTGGAACCCTCAGGTGGCCCTGGAATTTGCTGAAGAGGGAGAGTGCTTTGATTCTGTCTCCTATTTATTAATATACATGAGAACTGCAATAGCTTGTCAGGAATTTCAGAAGTATGTGACATGAACACTGTAACATAAACATGAGAGAAGGGGCAAAAGACATGAATAGCTATTTGAACCTGACTTCACCTTGGAGATGACTGATAAGATGGTACTTTTTAGGACAAATTCTCAAATACTTGCTCTTCAGTGTGCTGGTTAAAACTTCTTAGAATTGCAGAAGTTCAGGCTAAAGATTTGGAATGAGTAATTGATGTACTTGATGTTAGGTGGAGACGATAGTTGAAAGCTTTATGCTTTGGAACCAATTGAAAAACATAGCTAACTGCTACCTAATGTCTGATGTTTGGATCCATGCATGGCGAAATACTGGAGAGAGCTTTATACAAAGAAAATTTCTTTTTCTGAAAAAATAACTGGAATTGCAGCCTAATATTAACATTGGCAGTACTTACAAAACAGTGTAGTAATCTAATAGTAAGCCTTGATGCATAGTAGTTCTTTCCACAGCACTGATTTCTGTTGCTCACCTCAGAGTACTCTGCACATTCCTTGGGTTCTCTGGGTGTGTTTCTGTAGGAATTTAAGCTCTAACCAGAGCCTCACTCAGGTTGAGACACAGTCTTTTGTAAGCAAGGTAAAATCTACCTGGTGTTGGGGCAGAAACTGTGCCAGCAACATCACACAATGCAACACCTGTAAGCAGAGCTGAACTGGGACATCTCCAGTGATTTTAATTGTTCTTACCTTTTCAGGGTGCTCTAACTGTTGTTTATTTCACTTTTCTCCTAGAGGAAAGTTAAAACGTGCTAAAAGTTCTCAGCTTCAGTAAGAGCAACCTGCCACTTAATAAAATTGTCAGGTGCAGATGTGAGAACTAATAACATGCACCATAACATAGTGAAGTTGAATTTAATTCAAGTAGATGTACTCAGTGAGAGATATCTGCTCATTTGGTGGTTAGGTTGTAAAGGAATTTCCCAAGTCTTATTTCCTAATTATTAAGAATTAAGAGATGAAACCTTACCAAATCAATAGTTGACACAGTTTTTGCTGCATTTGTACTTCCATGTGCATGGATAGGAGAGAAGAGGAAACTTGAAAGTAACTTGTTATTATAATTATTTTGAGCAGTGTCGTAATTTCTTTATAAACATTGACTTGTAAAATACAATTCTGCTGTCATGAACATTTTGAGACACAGTCTTGATCACTCACTAATGACCAAATGTTTAAAGTAGGATCAAAAGAGATTCCAAATATTCATAGATGTGTATATACAATAATTAGGGGGAAGATGACTTAAAAATTTTTGAGTTTAGGGATGATTTTAACAAGGTCATAGGAGGGACAAACACAATAGTAGCATGTCAATCCACCAAACATTTTAATTGTTTCTGCACTAATTTGAGAAGGGAAATAAACAGGAAGAGCTGAAATCTTAATTAATGATCACACCAGTGTCTCAATTGGCATGAGACACTCAGTGGGATAATTCAGATGATTAGAATATTAGCAGATATAATTTGCTCCAGAAACATCTGCAAGGCGGGGAAAATGAGAGAATGTGTTGCTTTGCATGGTACATAGGTCCATAAAGAGATGATACACATGTTCTGGGTAAGGATAAAATGGTCAAATCAGCAGTGAATCACCAGGTAAGGCTTGTCTCTTGGGAAGAGAAAAGACCTTTTATTAAGGTTAAAAAAAGAAAAATAAAGCTTTCCAAAGTACACATGATGGTCGTAAAAATATGTTTTAGAAAATAAATAAAAGTCACATAATTTATGGCACATTTTTATATATAAAATGGGGAGAAAGAAAAGGAAAACTAATTTGAGTTACATACGTAATTCTAAATATTGTGAAAAAAGGGCAGAAAATATCAAAGTACCAAAAATCCTGAGAATTATTGTGAAACGAGTAATTTTATAGTTCTTCGTGATTAAGAAGTTGAGTCTTTAAGCAATACCATTAGTAATAAAAAAGTATCAGACCTTGTGGGTACTACTTTTGGAGAATAAAATATTTAAGGGCTGTTTCTAAATTCCTTCAAATTGACACTCAGAATTCAAAGTAAACTTCTTGTACTCTATCCTGAGCATCAATTTTTTTTTTATTTAATCAAGTTCAGTTTTCAAGGTTTTTTGCCTTGAAACTTTTTCCTCGGGGAAGGGATATAGATCTGGGAAGCATGTATTAGTTTCTTCATACAGGGTCTTGTAGAGATACTTGTGTTTACTAATACTGTGTTTGCTGAAGGTGCTAAAAGCTCACAAGGGCTCAAGGGAAAGCTGGACATATTTTTGGAGGACATAGACACTAACGGTGGTTACATACTTTGAAAGATACATCTGGCTCAGGAAATCCTTGTACTGGTTGGAGCCTGGTAGATAATTAAAAAGTGCTACCAGATATACATTCCTATTCTTTCCATTTCTGTCATGGAGAAGACTTAGAGACACTGCTGAAAATACTGCCCTGGCTTGGGGGGGCAACCTTGGTGCAACCTCCCATCCCTGTGAGCCAGGTGCCCCAGCTGGTGGATACTCTTCTTGTTGTAGGGCAAGTGGAACCAGCATCTCTGCTGTTTTCAGGGTGATCACAGAGCTGGGAAGCTCTGTTTGACTTCCACAGCCAGGCAAAAAAAAAAAGAGTGATCCTGAAGGAAATAGGATTACTTTTCCCTAAAGGGAAAGTGTAAGTTCTTTCATTTATTAGCTGGTATGAAACTCAACAGGTGACCTTTTTTAAAAAAAGAGAATAAAAACATGTCTCTTTTATACTCTACTTGAAAGAGGTAATAATTTATTCTTAATTCCATCAAAGATGGACTTTTTATTTCCATTCAGTATTTTCAGTTCATAAATTCAGGTTTTAAATAGGTAGATAGTGACAATTTAGGCTAAGCAAGCATATTTGTGGTTAAATTGCTATTGAATTAAGTTCTTTAAATTTTACTTGTAGCTTTTTATTTCTTCCTCAGCCTACTGAGATTACTGTTTGTACAGCAGGTTGTTAACAACTGGACTGGGAACATTTGGAAAATGTTAGATATTGTGGAGCAGATATCAACTTAACATTAACTTATGTCCATAAATTTTGATTTAATGAGTTCTCACCCTTCAGATTTTATCTTATGGTGTTACCATTCTTAGTTTATCCTTATATTATTTAATTTTCTGCATAATTTATAAACATGTGGAATACTAAGAAATTAACTTCAATTCCATGTTATAAATTGACGAGTAGTTCTTGTATATTCATTTGGTTATTGTCACCCCTTTTCCTGCTGTATTCTGCTACTTCAGCACAGCAAAGCTCCAGTTGCCTGAACAAACACTGACTTTCATATCATGGATAATCCATGAGTGATACAGAAGGAAAGGGAATAGAGGGCACCATTTTTACTACAAGAAATTACAAAAAACAGTTTTAATACCACCATTAAAATCTCAGGTCTATTTTGTGTGTGTGTGTGGTCCCATGCATAATGTAAGACTAATGCGTTGTGTGGTGTTCCTATGAATCGAGTGTCAGAAAAAACAGGAATGGTAAACTCTGTCCTTTAAGCTTTTTGTAATATATTATTTCTAGCTATCCCAATGGTAAATATCCCAATTGCATAGAATATTCCAGTTTTTCCTCTTTTCATTTGTGGATGAATTTGGTTTTTGATTAATTGCTGAGATAGCTGCACACACTCTGTACCTCTCTCTGCTCAGACTTAAAGTCTCTCAGCTGTCTCTCAGTCTCTCTTCACCAGGGTGTAATCCTTCCAATGGCATAGAAGGATGTCCAGATGATGTTCTGAGGTGTTGTGATGGAAGAGTGTCACTACCTATTTGTCAGGAAGGAAGCAGGGAAGAATTGGCCATTGGCAATTTCTTGGAGCAGCTTCTGTTTAAAGGAAACAGGCAGGCAAAGAAGTGCAAGGAACAGGGCATCAGGTGATGCAGAGAATCTTATAGTTCAGGTGTACAGTGGGGTGGTAGAGATAACACTCAGAAATGTGTGATAACTGTTTATTTGATCTGTATGGAGTTCATGCATTGTGTCTGATGGGTTTTTGTTCTTTTCCTTGTTGCAGGTCCAGTGATGGTGACAAGGATCAGACACAGCCCAGAGATCTCTCATCATGGCTGTAGTGCCAGCTCTGCATCAGAGGGGTATGTGGCCAGACAAAGACAAGGCACAGAAGCAAGGATCAATGGGATGGCCTGAGGAAGCTCCTGAATGAAGCAGGGGCAAGTCTCTCACCACAAGACTCTTAAGGTTCTTCCTTGAATAGCTCTTCCTTCAGAGTAGTGTGAATTTGGATTAGTGCCATATCAGAGAGCTGTCCTTGAGCACAGGCCACTGTACTCCTGGGAGGCAAGAGTGTAAACTTCAGGCCCTGAAAGTGAACAGAAATAGTGTAGGTATGCCAGACATTATGGAAAAAAAGACTGATGCATATATATTTTACAAACAAAATCAATTACCTAAAGACCTGTAATTGCAGGGAAAAAAAAGATAATTTCTTTGTGAACCATTATGATTCAAAATAACTTCTTTTCAAAGTAGTGTTAATCTGTGCAAGTCAACATATTGCAATCTGTTTATTTAATTATCCTGTGTAAAATTAACTGATGGGAAAAAAAGAGCAATCAAGTTTTCAACTGTCCTTTTGAAAGTGTATAAACAATAAGATGTTTTTCAACCAGAAACAAGTGTAATTACCCTTGAATGTGGAAATTTAAATTACACTCTTTGGTGTATCATTGTACTACTTTGCTTAAAGCAGTTGTTATTATGCTGCAAGTTCAGTAGGTCTCACCAAAGCAGGTTTGGTTTGATTTTCTGTGTCATGTCTCACCACAGCTCTTTGTTTTGATAAATTCTTTTGCAAAGAGTGCAGTGACATGCAAAATACCATTTTCAATTTGAAATATTTGTCACAAAAAGGAGACTCTGAATATGTTAATGACCTATTTTGATGTTTAGAACCTTTCCTTTTTTCTGCTCCTGGGTTTACTCTAGGTATTTCTCCTATGACACATGATGAAAAAAAAATTCCAATCTATTTAGCCTGCATAAAGATAATCCTTTAATGTCTCAGAATTCAGGCCACTAGTTTTACACACAGTATGAAATAGGGTATGGAGAAGTAATTTCTGTGAAATGCCCTCACCTCTTACTGGTTATTTTACGTTCACTTAATGACATTGCTAAGACAAAGTGTAGCTTGAGATTTCAGATATGTGCAGTGACAGTTACTATCTTAATTATCTATAGAAAGAGCTTAAAACCATGTACTTGCAATACAAGTATTCATCTAGTAAATTTATAGGCACACACGAAGATGTTCCAAGGATATATTATGTGTACATTTTCAAAGTAATTGCCAATAGGTATTTTGAAATACAATTTTCATTTATTATTAACAGACAGTGTGAGGAGAATTATGTATTTGCCTTTAATATCTGTTTTAGTCCTCTGTGTCTCCCCATCACTCAACAGTCCTTCAGAGTACGTACTGCTAATGAGAATTTTCTTTCATCCTCCTTTTCCATCCCTTTGCCATTTCACTTTCTTCAGCCTATCAGTTTTGTAATATTAATTCTCACCTTCAAAGTAATTCATTTATTTATCTCCTAATAAGTAGGTTCTTTGATTTTTCCATCTTCTGTTTCTTATTGTGTTCCTTTATACTTCCAAACTCGTCTCTGTTTTCTTGCTATTCCTTCATCATCTCTTTATTTCTCTCCACACGGATGTGTTGGGAGGAGAGTAAGGGGAAGGGATTGCATGCTTGAAATTATCTCTGCCTTTTCTTAAATCACATCTTGAGGTTTCTTGAATGACAGTTGCAAATAACTTGTGACATAATTAATTGTCTTACATATAATATGTGTTACTTAAAAAATCAGCAGTTTTAAAATGTTATTGCTCACATCAAATATGGATCAGTTTAAAATCAAGTAGAGATGATGCTTTGCTGGTGGGCCTTATTTTTATTGTGTCAAATGCTTTTTAATTCAGTACACTTTTTCCATCTTATTCTTCAAATAACAACTTCAGAAAAATATAATTTAATATAATTATAAAATAATAATTTTGTAGTAGTTTTTCATTAGCTGTTTTAATTTATTTAAGGATATTTTTATATACAGCTCATGAGAACAAGGGCCCTTGTGTAGCTAGTAGTTTCTCACTATGACTGGTGAAATCACAGTTACAAATATAAACTCTGTGTGATCTTTTGACACTTACTGATGAGCAGCAACCAAGATGACAGAAATTCTTGCATAATTATTTACCAAACCTTTAAAGTAAATTAAGAATGATTACAAGGAATAAAAGCTGCCTCTGTGTTACTGGAAGGGTGGGCTCTGCAATTCTCCATTAACATTAATTTTTTGTTAAAGCACTCTGAGGCTTCTCTCTCTTGTAATTTTGCCAAATGATAAACATTTGGGTTGATAGCTTTGATGTCAGGCACCAGCCCTAAAGTTTAACTGTTTTATAAAAATGTAATCCTACACAGGTGATCTTTGCAAGGCCAGGTTGCAAATATCTTATGTTGCAATAGTAAGGAAAAAAAATCTGAAGCAGTCTTTATTATTTCATATTTTATGTGCAAAATATATTTTATTCTTACTAGATTATTTCCTATTGTTCTATGCAGCATAATTTTAGCATCTGTGGATTTGAAGTAAGAATTTCAGACTTGACAGTGAAATACTTTCTGTGAATAAAAGCCTTTTGGCTTATGTAGAATCTTCTCAAATGTGTCTAAGCCCAAAAATTCTGTGTGCTTTGCCTAGAAGCCACAAGTTTTGAGGTGTTTTATTTCTGGCAGGGAGTGACTGCCCTTAGTTCTCTTGCAGGTCCCACTGCAGACAAGACAATGCTCAGCTACCACCAAGGAGCTGGAGAGGAGTGCAGACGGAAGGAGGGCAGAAGTCTGTGTGCTTCCTCTGCTGATAACTGAGGCAGCAGAAAAATCAAATGACTTTTAGTTAGAGAAAAAGCAGTAGGTGGTGGCTTTGGAAGCTTGGAGGGTCAAAAGCTGGGTCAGAAGGGGAGAAAAGTTGGAGAAGAAAAAGTGGAATGAAGAATGGAAAAAATGGAGGGGAAAAAAGAGAATATGGGACAGAAGGGTGGCATCTAGTGAGTTTGGAGGGAGAAATGATGTCTGTTTGTGATTTGGATACTCTGTTTAGCATCTTTAACGTATATTTGTATATGTGAGGGTGTCATTTTCAGTGTTCTTGTCTCCTCCAGACAGTCAGACAGATGTATACATGCATCTGAGGTTGGAATTTTTACCAAAATTTGATTTTGGGTCTCCAAGAACATAAATCAACTTCTGTAAGGTCTCACTGACCTTCTAAGCTATTATTTCCAGGAGGTCAGGGAGAAACTACTCAAGGGATATCCTCCATAAAATCAACATTTAAATACAGAATGCATAAACAATACTTTAAGAATGCAAAATGCAGACATGTACATGGAGGTTACTGCTTTTGAAGTGCTTAAATGATACATGGTATTCTAAGTGTAAGTTAGAAGTGTTGCTATATGATTTAAAATATGTATAGAATATTTAGTGCCTTATTATTCCTTCACCATATATACATTTTCGGCTACCACAGGTTTAGAAACACTCTAAGAAATATCCTGTGTTGGAAATGAAAACTTACAGAGCAGCTGTTCTTGTGAACTGCAATGTTACATTTCATCCATGTGCATCTCACATGAGAACCTGTAGAAGGTGGGGTGTGGGTGGATAGTTAACGGTGAGATTATGGTTAAAATAGATTTAATAGTCCAGCTGAGATGGACACTTTGGGAAGGCAGTGAAAATTCCTGAGTCCCCTGCTGCTCTCCTGAGTGGTGCAGGGTGCATCACACTGACCAAACTGGCATGTCTGAGCTGTCTGCGCAGTAGTCAGCCTATTTTTATTCTACAGGTACAAGTCTGTTTTGTCAGGCAGCAAAATCTCTTTTCTGTTGTTTTCTCTCCCTCTAGTCTGAGTCTAGTGAAAATTAAGCCTTTATGGGGTTTTTTTTAGGGAATGTTGCCTACTAAATTTTAAGAATATTTTCTAAGAGGATATTGCCTACTAAAAAGTTCAGATAAAGTCAGGAACTCCACCTTTTGCTGGTACTGTGTTCATGCCTGAGTATAATTAAGACAGAGTTTGTGAGGCAGAAGAAAAATAAATACATGTTTCTTACTTGAAACAGAATGTTCTGCCTTACATTCAACCTCCTTTATGACTCTCAGAGGATCATAATATTTGTCACAAATGTTTAATACGAACATCTATTTCCTTAATTAGCCAGAGGTGTTGCCTGTGTTAAGGCAGGAAAGAAAGTAGCTGGAACCTGTGAACTAGCAGAGCAGAACTCTGTGTGTGGTTTTAATTGAAGGGGAACTGAAACAGAATCTTTCATGTGGATGAATATTGGTCAACATCTGAAATAATTTCAAGGCAGTCTTAAAATCCACTATGTGAATTCATGCCTGTCACCTTAGTAGATGTGAGGAAAGGTGAAGAGGGCTACAGAATCTGCTATTGAAATCACTGCAAATACCCTCTGATATGGTGGTTTCATGTACAGAAGGATTGAAAAAACATGGAAAATATCCCCCTCTTCACAGAAAGCTTTTAACAGTTGCTAACCTTTTGAGCCCAAGGCAAGATGGTTGGGTGCCAGAATAACTTATTTTCATGTTAGCTGCTTTTCAAACAGCAACTTCCATTGACCTGAGAGCTCCTAAAAACTGCCTTACTTCACCCTGTAGTAGATTAGCCTTGAGTTTTTCCAGAGATCTTGTTTTTAAATCTACTATTGCTTTCTTCTACTTGATAACAAATGTTTATTGGACAGAAAAAAAAATAACAAAAATAAAACAATGAAAACTATCAGTGACACTTGCAGGAGCATTTCTTTTATAAATCTGCAAATGAATTATGAGTTAATAAGATGGACTAAATGGCAAAACATAGCTACCATTCAGGCTCAAAACAGCAAGGTAACCACTTGTAATAGACACCTAGACTTGTGTTTATCTCATCAGCTCCTTGGGTCTCAAAAGAGAAATCTTGTTTATGATGGGTGCATAAGGTTGTCTAGGCACATATAAATAAAAACAAATTGATATATAAAATTACATGATGCAAGAAGCAGTAATTCTGGTCAGCCAAGCAACACATTGGCAGCTGGGCATGTATCTTTTCATATTTACTGTGCTTATATACTGTTCAAATTCTCAGATTGACATGAAAGATACAATCCTGGGCTAGACTAGCTTAATTCTCATAGACTTTTGATGTCACAGGCATTAGCCTAGTGAGATGTTACACAGTGTGTATTGCTGGGCTGACCTCTTCACTTGAGGAACTGCTTTGGAACTAGAAAAATCCCTAAAGCTCTCTTAATGGACACAATTTTAGATATGTGTTTCCATAAAAATAAAACTCTTTTCAAAGAAGGACTTTTCACAGGTTTCTTTCATATTTTTGTCGCCCCATATCTTTGAACTGAAGACACTTTTTTCAACTTTAAATCCTTATCAGTTACTGCTATCATACAAATTAACATATGGAAATACAAATCAAGCCTCTTGAAATGTTGGCAATGGTATTGCCACTCTGAGTGGCATTGTGTCAGGGTCTTGAGCATGCTACTAAATCTTAACCATCTTGATCAGCTTCAACTGAGGCATCCACCTATGCGTCCTGTAGGAGGTTCATTTATTTCCCGGGCATGGAGATATTTTCTGAACGTGTTAAATCTGGCTCAGCTTGCTGACTGATTTTCCTGAATGAACCACACACTACACTATAGGTTGCTTTGTCTTCAGCCCTGTTTTTGATCATCTTACTCAATTTGTGGCTGAGCTCCCTGAATAGATATTCAATTTCAACCTGTTTGGACATGGTGGGACAGTGACCTTGTTCATGAGGGCTCTGTCTGTTCTATGGCAGTTCTTGGTTTCTGGCTTATCATTGCTGTTGGAACATGCACAGTCCTGCTTCTCCTTCATGCACAGGTCAAAATGTCAATTGTCCAAGTGTTTCTGCATATTTAGGCAGAGGTGGATATTCAGAAGATGTAACATGATGAGGTCATGAAGGGCACTAAACCCTACCCCTGCTATTGCCTAAAAGTTTCTACTTGTCAGACAGCCAGCTACCTTGTGTTAGTGAGTATATGTGAACTCTATCTCCTTCAAAGCTTTGGTGATGTATCTGCTTAAAAAAAGATGTAATTTGAAATGAACTGCATCATTTTTTCTGTTTCCATAGTACATAGAAAGTATGCAGTCATATTGCAAGTAGTAAGCATGATTTAAAGAAAGAGATGGAGAATGTCAGCATCCTTGGAAAGCTGTCAGAAAGTTGAGCATCTTTGTTCAATCTTTTTGACTCCTTCATTTCATCCTCACCGAAAGAGAATTACACTGATATAAAGGGCAAACCACCCCACATTATTGCTGCTATGGATTGCTGGAGTTTATTGTAGTACCATATCCACTATATACTTTACAGCAAAACTTACTGGCTTCACTATGTTGTATTCCCAAAAAACCCCCTTAAAATCTCTGAATCAAACTCTTATGTCTTATCTGTATTGAAAATAAATCATAAGAAACTAGCCACAAAGAAATTCAATGCCACATAGGAAAGAGATCCATATATATGTCTTAGACCTTCCTTTTCCCCTAAAGGAAAGCATTTGTCAAGTGAGGAAGATTTGGTGCTGCACTTTGACAAAAAGAAAAAGGACTGTGCTGTATACAGTGAGAGGAATGCATTTGTGGCTGATTAAAAGCCTGAAATTTCCTTTATCTGGAAAGGGAGAAACACAAAGTTAGAAGTAAAAGATAGCAAAAATGAGTGTCCTCGTCTGTTATTTCTTTTTCTAATTGGTTCAACATTGTCAACATATTTAAGTTATTGGTTGTATTAAAGTGCTCTTTAAGACATAAGTGTTCAGTAGGAAGTCTAAAGGAGATATCCAACCACATGCTTAATATTGGTTGCATTAAATGTTTTGTCTAGTTCAATAATCAATGTTATCTGCATTAAATACTCTTACCACATTAATCCTTGCTAGATCATTAATAATATCCATAAATAAAAATCAAGAGACAAAATGCTGTTATCTGACTCAAACTAGAATTTATTTAAATAAATTCTCATAATACAAAGAACAAGGGAAAGAAAATGCAATAAAAAACTTTTTAGGGAACTCTTTTAATCCAAAGCAGAGGATCTCAGATGATTAATGCCATGGTAAAGCCATAGGAATGAATGAATATTTGATAGAATATCTGAGAGAAGAAAATTATTGTTGTTACATATGACAGAAGATACCCTACCTTTGGGAAAACAGGAAATGAAAGGGTGATAACACAAGCAAGTTATTTCATATTATATCAATGAAGCACATTTAATGTAACCTAAAACTTTAAAACCAAATTTTGTAAAAGTAAAAAGAAACCACTCTTTATTTTTGAGTTAATAAGTATATCAAAAAGGCTGTTTATATTTTTGAATGCCAAATTTCTTCAGCGTCTCCTTCTTTGTTGCATCTTTGTGTTAGTGAGATGTTTGTCATGCTGCTTGAACTTCTAGTACAGCTGGAATACCAAGGGCACAGGGAAAACCTTTTGTCTTGTAGGTCATCTCAGATTTTGCCATATTCCAGGGTTTTTTTCTGTAATAGAGGAGGAGAAGCTTGAAATAGAAGGACAATATCTTTATTTTTTTCTTCTCCGCTGTAGACACTCTGTCTCAACTTTATATTACCATCGGCGCTCAGACCGAAAATCTACACTCCGCATCAATTTTTGTCTGCAATTCCACTAGATATTTCACTTACCACGTGAAGGATGGTGCCTTTGTGTGAAGGTCTCTATTGCTAGATGGAGAATCAAAGTGCTGTTTCTTTTCAGGGGGATATCACTGTATCTCAGACTAAAATTCAGAGGAAATAGATCTGCAAAGGAAAATGTAGGTGTGAGTTATAAGCTTCCTTGGGGAGATCAGATTCCTTCCTACAATGTCTAAAATTATTCTTCAAGAATCTGTAAATCTTTCAGATAACTTCAGGTTTCTGAATGTCTTCCTAGACCTGAGAGTCAGGGATGCATTCTGAGATGTGGTAGGTGTAGTTTTCTTACTCTTTTACATCTTTTATTCTTGCCATATGATTCAAAAATTTTAGGGCTTTATTGCTACCAAGTTGGCTGTGCAGTAGCAGTAATTGCATGGTTAAGGGAAGAAGAAAGAGTAGTTATTACATAAGGCAACGCTTTTTAATTGCTATATCTAAAATTTGTCTTACTATCTGCTTACTGAAAATCAGCTGCAGCTTTCTCTCCCAAACTGGCCTTTTTCAGCTGAAATGGCTTAAGTAAGTGTTAAGTATTTCCTGAAATCATCAGAAAATATTTAAAATTCTATTTATATATTCCTGATTTCATATTAATTCTATTCATACATTCCTGATTTCATACTACTAAGAATATGTCAGCAAGTTTGTATTGGAGCTTCCTTTCTTGGAATGATATAAAAAAATAACTATCATGTTTCTGCCAAGGGCATATGGAACTGGAAACTTCTTATAATGCAGTATTGGTTAATGATATGGTACTTAAATTTCCTAGGCAAAGCAAACCAAGTTATCCAAGAGTATTGACTTTTAGAAACTGGGAAATCAAAATAACTAAAAAAGTTAAATAGTTCTACTCTCTTGGTTTACTACAGCTAGATCCATCTATTTATTTACAATTAGAATGAATGTTCTACTGTTCTACATTTACTCGAGCTTGAGTCAATAAAGCTTTCTTTGTGTGGAGGAGTATATTTAGACTACAAACCATGACTTAGTCATCCTTTATAGTAACAGTCAATCTAGAAAAGAAAAAAAGGCAGAGGGGACTAATTTTTTTTTTAATGAAAACTCAGGCTAAAATAGTGAACTTCTGGTATTCAGAATAATTTATAAAATTATTCAGTAGAACGTGTCACTGTGACAACTGATTCCAGACAGGAATTCAGTTAGGAATGACCCTAAACCATTTAAAAATGATAACATTATATTTAATTATGTGATGCGGTCAAACCTACGATCAAAATATTTGGCTTACACACACTGTGCGTGCATGAGTCTCCCTGTGGCTGCAAAACTATGCTGAGGCATTGATGACAAATCCTGAGCTCTGGGCTGCTATGGCAACAATGGTAGCATACAGAGTCAGCTAATTTTAGACTAGATTGGGTATGTCTACAAAGATTGTAGTTATGCTGTTGCCTACAGTAAAAACATAATTTTAGCTCACTTGAGCATTTTAAAATATGAAGTAAATCCTGAACACCCAAAAGTGATATTTATATATATATGGTGTGTTACTGAATGTTTGAGCAACTACAGACTTTTTTTTTTTTCCTTGTTGCTGTATATTCTGAGATATATTGCAGTAATCAAATTCAAAGCATTTAAAAAAATGACCTTCATGACCAGAATACATACCTGAGGCAAAACCAATCTGCTGAGATTTCTTTCCGTATTTAGTAGATTGAAAATCCAATAATCTCTTTGACAAGAATGTTAATGTCCATGCTTGTCCCCTGAGAATCGATGAAATTTTTCAAGCAGGTATAATATTCATAGGCAATAGTTATGACATGAAGATGGGAATGGAGCATCTAATTTTTACATGAGTGGGGAATAACATAGTGCGGGGATGGCGGTCACCTTGGATTACAACTGATACATGTCACAGACTTCTCTGGTCTGGGCAGAATGACAAAATGCCTTGTGCAGGTAGACCTGCAGATAATTTATGGCCTTCACCAGTCTGCTTTCACTTTCTCTGTATTGCTGATGGCATGTCAAAATTAGACTTTGGTTAAAGACTGATGTCAGTAAACTGTTATAGCAAGAATGGATTTTATCGGGATGCTTGAGGAAATGAATTAGAGAATTGAGCTGAAAACTACCAGTCACAGTAGGTTCTAGAATACAATACCAGATACTCTGACACGAGCAAGAAAAATACTGTATTGATTTCATTTTTTTTAAATTATAGACTGATTAAAAAAAATGTGCTTGCAAATCTGTCTCATCATATAGGTTTTGATGAGCTTTATATGCTACCCATTTTGGAAGCTGCTTAAAAAACTTTTAGGTTAGGAGACCTAAATTAAGTATGTTTAGTTTGTTTTTTTCTGACATTGCTTTCAATATTAAAGCATGGCTCATTTTAATGTAAACAGAAATTTTCCTTGATCTCACAGCTGAGAATAGCAGTGATTCCCTTGCCAACAAATTAGCTAAATAGTTTCAATTTACACACCTTATTACCATTTCATCTTGGGTTAGCTAAGTAACATTGCTATTGAATAAACTACCTTGTTCACTAAGAGTTGCATGTCTAAGAGGATTAATTTCTAATAAAATTAGAAAAACACAAAACCAAAATCAGCACTACTTGACTTTCACTAAGGCAAGAAAAAACACAGCTTTATTTATACAGTGCTTGGATTAAAACATTGCCAATCTGGATGGCTGCATCTCCACATATGAGTTCTGAACCTGGAGAAGATGGTCTGCTGTTGTGTCTTAAATGGGTCAGCTGACAATTGTTGCCTAACAGCACATTCTTAGAGAAGAGAATGCAGTAATGTCCCCACTTACAGCACAAATACTTGAAGATTTTGCTGCATATTGGAAATATGTGAGTTACTCTTCCTTGCAGTGACAACAGTTTTGTTGGTTAGATTTTTATCCTTTGTGTAAGAGGATTTTTCCAATGTGTTGGAACTTGTTTTACAACCTCTGAGACAGACCTTGACTAAACACATTTAGGATTACCACATTCATTTAGTTGTGGAGTGCTACATCTGGTGGTGCTCTCTTTAAGAATTGTCTGTTCCTGGTTTACCTGCTGTGACAAGGTGGTAGTGGAAATTTGGAAGTGATTTTGTATGCAAGAAAGAGAAGAAAGCTCCAGAGAGACACTTTCTGAAATGAACGTCATCTTGATGCTTCGCACATCATTTTTTCTCTCTCTTTTTCCTTCTTTCTAATGTTTTTGTTCTCTTCACCTCACCTCACCAAGCAATCTTCTTGCAGATTTGAGGGGAGTCCTAATGTATTTTTGATTATTATTTTCCTGATGTTACCTGAATAGAAACTAAGCAGGAAACAAAGAATTTTTGAAAAAAGATCATTTTGCCCTAGAGCTGATAGAGGAAGAGAGTTTTCCAAACTGGATAACAGAATGCTCATGAAGGTAACTTTAGGACTACTGTAAGTGAAATACATTTCATAATTTTATGGAGTTTTTGTAAGAATAGTATTTTCACTACTTGTGTTATTAGTAACACATTATTTCATCTGTTTTTCAGAACTGGACATATGTGAAAATATGAAGGAGACAGAAAGCAAGGTAGGTGATTGTCACTACACAGAATATAATTTTATGGAGTGTACTGACTACTAAAACAGTAAGTGCCTAACAGACCACTATACTAGAAGAGGAAATATAATCTTCTCTCAAAACTACCTCGAAATCTACTGACTTGCTTATGATCCTTTCACTGCTGAATTGAAAAATCTAAATTTACCTTGTGTCATTGAGATAACACATTAGGCATATTGTATCAATTCCTGAACTCAATTGTTTAGAAAGCATCATGCAGCAACAGGTTGCATGGACAAAATCCAGCACAGAAAAATGCCTTAATCAGTTAGTAGGAACTACAATCTGATATTTTCCTTTATGCATAAACTCAGTGGATCTAAAGAAGTGATTATGAAAATAAATATTTACATCTTTAGGGAGACAAGGCAGAAATACAACCCAAACAACTGTTACTGATTACAGAGTAGTAAGGTACTACTTTTTGCTAGCCCAGAAATTGATATAGTTTTGAAAATAAATTAGCATAAATAGCTGGTGAGTTTGGAAAACATAAGCAAGAAACACAAAAAGGAAGTATGGCTGCTAGACTTTGAAAGAAACTCCTGAGACGTAAACTTGGCTTCTGTTCAGATTTTTTTTCTGTACAAACTTCTGCAAGGTCACTTCTCTGTATGCTGTCTCTCTCATTTGTAAATTAAGAATAATACCTACCTGCCTTGGATTATTTATGCTGAAGATTAATTAAAATTCATAAAAGCACTTTTAGAATTTAGTGTTGGAAAACTGCTAGAAGAAGATTAGTAATTTTGATAAAGAGGATACTTGTGATGAATAGTAAGAGGAAACACCACATACTCGGTGGCTAATGGAGTTACAAGAAATGACAAAGTTTTGCTTAGCCTTTGTGGTGAACTGTTTTCTTGAATTTTATACCTTTTTTCCTGAAAAGAGCTAAGTTTTATGAATTATTGTTCTTTTTCCTTTTTTCTTCAAAAAAGCTGTCAGCTGTACAACAAAACATGCATACTATGAAGATTTTAATGAGAAGGTGGCTTTCTCCATGCTGCAGAAGTCTTGTTATGACTTTAAATCATGGGTTAGCTCAAAGAATTTGAACAAATTAAATATGGGAAATTGACTGTCAATTACAGTGGAAAAGGTGACCCCATTTTTCTTAAGTAGTCTAACTTGAAAGGACTACTTTCATAGGGGAAATGTCTTTGCAGACATTGTGACTGTTTTCTGATCAGGGAAGGGGAAAAGGAGACAGACTCCTTAAATATTTGTCCATATACTGTTTCCTGGAACAGCCAATGACATCCTGCTCTTTGAAATGGATATTTTTGTGACCACTAGTGGAACAGTGTCAATACATTTTGATTAAAATGTGATTGGATGTGGTGGGTTGGCCTTGGCTGCCAAGTGCCTGCCAAGCTGCTGTGTCACTCCACCTTCTCAGTTGACCTGGTGAGAGAAAATAAGGTGGGAAAGAACTTGTAGGTTGAGATAAGGCAGTTTACTAGAGCAAAAGAGAAAGGCTGTGCACATGCAAACAAAGAGAAAAAAAGAAAAAGGTTATGTTCTCTACTTGCCATCCATGAGTGGTGTTGAGACACTTCTGGGAAGCAAGGCTTCATCACATGGAGAGGTTGTTCCAAAAGACAAACAAATAACAAATGCTTCCCACTGCACCTCTTTTTTTAGCTCTTATATCTGAACTGATGTCACATGCTATGGCATACTCCTCTGGATATTTTGTGTCAGCTGACCTAGTTATGTCCCCTCCCAGGATCTTGCCCACCACCAGCCCCTCGATGTTGAGAGACAGCACTGATGCTCTGCCAGCCCTGCCCAGCAGCAGCCAAAGCACTGGGGTGTTATCAGCACCTTTCCAGGTGCAAAGCACAGCACTGTGAGGGCTGCTGTGGAAAAACACACATTAGATATGTCTAGGGATATTCAAATAATAGCACTGCCTGACAGATTCTTTTGGTCACCTAGATACTAAACATTGCAGATATAAAACTCAATAAAAAGGTAATAACTGTTCATAAATATATTCATAAACTCATCCGTGATAGTTCTCAATGAATGTTAGATTCTATTTGATTTTAGGGATATCTGATCACAATATTGGCAGACTTTTTAGAACATTATTTCAACATCTTAGAAACGTTAATTTGATTCCTTTTAGTCTATTGTATAGCATCTATGCATATGTAACTTTTAGAAAATAGCATTTTTTTAAAAAACAGGAGTGAAAAATCCACTCAGAGTTTATATGTTATCTGCTCTGTAGTGTTTTTATTTATAGCAAAACTAATAAAACATCAGTATCATTCTTGGTTTTGAACAGAATCAGTGCATTATGATACTACTTCAGCTTGCTTCCTTAGTGCATTTTTTTTATATTTCCATGTAATGGTGCTGTAATGTATATGTAATAATATACTGAAATAAAATGGAATTTTATATTGAAGTCAGAAATACTTTTCAACAGCAAAAATGCTATCTATTAATTAGTTTCAAATACCAAGTGATAGCACTTCTCTTTGAATTGTAAAGCTCATTGAAGGAATATTGGAGTTTATCATATCCGAAAGTCCTAACTGTGCTCTACTATCATTTAAATTCATTTCTCTAGCCATAGATTTTCAAATTAAACTTAATACTGGTTATCTTTTAACTGCATTAAAGGTTTGCTGCTAGCTCTTTTCTTCTTACAGGATTGCCATCATCACAAATTATACATAGTAAAAATAAACACATGCAAATATATGTCACTGACAAATGAAAAAACCCACCATTATGTTATTAAGGCTCTGAATTAATAGTCAGTCGTTATTATCAGCCACATTCGATTTCCTTCTTGATCCTATGTCCTTTTCTTATGGTGGAAAATATCTGTACCTATATGGTTTTCAGAAGTGTTCACTTCCAAAGGTTCCATTTCTCAACCGCAAGTGATTTCCTTGTTTCTTCACTTTAAATTCTTCCTGCCCAAATTTCTTTGCAATCTTTTTCTTGATGCTTAAAAGAGGTTCTACATTTTTTGATCAATGACAACTTTCTTGTCAATGTTTACAATAACCTATACATGGAACTAATAACTATTATGCTCCCCATATCTAACATATCTACCAATCAATTATTTCTAGGCATGCCACCAATTCAAATATAGCCATATTGAATGTTTACAAAGGTGCCAGGTGAGTTTTGAGCAAGGTTCCTGCACTCCCCATAATATTCATGCTTTGTAAAGCACTTGCACTTCTGAACTGCTGAGCTACTGATATTTGTGACACAGAAGGTAGGGGAAAATAGTGATTCTGTCAAATGAAATAGGAAACAAATTGCAATAAATATCCTACCTTGTTGTATATTGAGTAAAAAAAAAATAAATATTCCACAGAAATTATCCTTGCGGATTTTAAATAGCTGAATTTCTAGTCAGTCAACTGTTGTGGTTGCCACACTCTATTCTGCACTGATGTGACCTCACCTCAGTTACTTTGTGCAGTTTTGGGTGCTACAATTCAAGAGGGCTATAAAGCCATTAGAGAGCATCTAAAGGAGAGCCACAAAGATGGTGCAGGGCCTTTGAGGGGAAGCCATATGAGGAGCGTTCCATTTGCTCTTTACACTCTTAGCACCAAGTCATTTTCTCTGTTTCATGTGAAAAAAAGCGCTTCCCCCTACTTTTCCAGCAAACAGTCTTTCATTAAAGCTTGATTTTTCTGTGAAGTTTCATGCAAATCTGTAATTAGTTTCTGAGTTCCAGTCAATTAAACACTGGCCTAAAATAGCTCCTGTTTAGGTCTCATGGTATTTTGGGCCTCTGTGGTCTGAGGGTTATTAGACTTTGCAGAAAGTAAAACACTACAGAGGAAGCATTAGTTGCTCTCTTTGGGTTATGTAACCACTTAGTTACCTACCAAAAAGGCAAAAATGTTTGCTGAAAGAGAAAGATTTGCAACAGCTGTGTACTACAGCATGAGCCCTCCTAGTTCAATCACTATAGTAGGAATATAAACCAATCTGTGATTTTTTTAATGGTGAAAGGATTTCATAATTTTTTTGTAAAATAAAATTGCTAATACTGCATTGGTTTTAGTTTTGCAAATGCAGTGTAAATTATTTTTGAAGCTTACTGTGTTTGCACTTTTTCCTTGATATAAGACATGGCATTCATTTTATTCAGTTCCTGTCAGTTTAACACTGATGTAATCAATTGTATTGATTACAGTGGATTAATTGATGCATTTGTACATGAAAGGAAGTATAGTTGAGATTACCTCAATAACACAAGGTATGGACGTTAGTCTCTCGGAGTATTCTCAAAGAAAGAGAAAAATAGACTGAAGATAGA
The DNA here is from genome assembly GCA_013397195.1 of Hylia prasina. Lineage (NCBI taxonomy): Eukaryota > Metazoa > Chordata > Aves > Passeriformes > Sylviidae > Hylia > Hylia prasina. The sequence goes on from VYXD01011676.1 coordinate 137,231, forward strand.
CAAAAAGCTCTCTATTCTAATTTGTACTGTGAAACAGCAATTTTATCACCTTAAAATGGGAAGAAAGCAATTCATAGTTGTAACAGTGGCCCAGCTCTGCAAATTACAATTTAAAACCTCTTTTTTTGTTTTGTTTTCTTTCTTGTTGAAGGTCTGTGTTTCAAAGATGTAAGTATCATCATCCACTCTCGTTGTGGTCTACTAAAATTGCTGTTATTACCATTATTATGTTTTCTTATTATTTAAAAAATGAATAAGAGGCACAGTACATTTTGCAAATATTTAATGATGTAATCTCTCCCAAGTTAATAGAAAGTAGGAATAACAGAACTAAAGGGAGTACAGTTTAAAAGACAGTTACACATACCAGGGGTCTTGGGGGGAAAGACCATCCCCCCAAGAGCGAGATACAACATTCCCTTTGTTGAATGATATGGGACACAGAATTCAGCCTGTGAAAGCCCAGTTTTTATTGAATGACAGATTTCTGCATCCAAAATAATTGTTCACTGTCCTGGTCAGAGCTAGGGATTTTAAGTCATGACAAGGAAGTTGTTTGGCATTTTTTCTTGCCTTTTGCATATCCTTTTTTTCAAGGGTTAGGCAAAATGAATTTATTTGTTGTGAATATAAGCAAGCTGTTTTAGAGGATACCAGAGGATACCTTTCAAATGAAACAGATGCTTCATTTCTCTATACTTTTGCATCATGTCTGCATTTATCTTGCTTTTCTTTTTTAAAAACTCTTCATTCTTCCTAGCTTATTGGTAAGATTGGGATACCAGCTTCAGAACTTTGATGGCTGAAAAGCTGCTCCCCAAGCACAAAAGCCAATGAGTTCTGGTTGCCTGCAGTTCTGTGTCCTTTCTCCCTTTATCACAGCTGCAGCACTTCTAACTCTCCCTCACCCTGCACAGGATTGTTCTCTTCTATTTTTCCTAGCTCCTGCTGGTGAGCAAGGACTGTAACTCATTCTAAGCCAAGTGCTAAGGGTAGGCTTGGCAGGTAAGTCTTGCAGTGTTTAATTGAATGAGAGTGGAATTCCAATATCCAGAAATTAACTTGGAAAACTCAGTTCTTTAATACAAGAGAATCTGATTAAAAAGAGTGAGTTTGCTATAGGATATAGAGATGTCTAACTAGATTCAGATCCTGAAAAATGTGAATGAATTTGGGAATCATGCAGCTTGAGGACTTTGGTTCTAGAAACTAAGTTAACATATTTCATTAATTCGTTAAAATTCATATGTGTTTACTGTAGTATTTAAATCTCAGTAATGTGGCACCACTTTTATTCTTGTTAGTCAATGTATGCAAGTAATATTTTTCATTTTTCATATTCTGAGCTCATGTGAAACACATAAATCTCATCAGCTGCCATTCTCATTTTGACAATGTATGAAAATCCTATCAAAATTATTTTTAAAATCTTATATGTATTTTTTGCATGCAAAAGAAGAGTCCTTTATTTTTGAGATGTCTTTTCATGAATGAAATAAAATTTCTAGATGAAAGAGCTCAATGAATTGCAATGGAGTATTAAAATTAGAATATTATAGTTAATTCAACTGTCTTTTACATGCTTCTTTTGTCTTTTCATGCTTCTTTAGTCATTGTCTTCAAGCTTGTGTTTTGATTACTTTCTTCCTGTTCTTAATATTTAAAATTGTTTGCCTTCTTTCATTTTACTTATTGTGATAGAGCAAATAAATCTTCCCTTCAGCAGACTAAATATTTAGGAAAACATCTAGCATAACTAAAAAATTAAGTTACTCATTTTCATCTTTATTTTATTACTGATGGTTTGAAATTTCCTGTACTGCTGATAAATACAGGGCAATAAGAGCAATGGTCATGTGGGTTAAATTGCATAAATTCTTGAACATAAGTTTACAGCTGGAAGTAAGGAAACCCTACTAAAAGTGCCTCTTACAGTCTCACTTCATTGTCTTTAAGTTATCTTCAGAGAATAACTATTATATGTCATAGAACAGCCCAGCTGGCAGGGCTGCATAATTATCTTGAACTTCCTAGTCCTTGCAGTAGGTCAGGGGAAGCAGACTGGAATAGGTTTCTTTAGATTGAAGTAGGCTGCTGCTGTCTGAAGAGCAGATAAGCACACATGCTTCATGTAAACAGGTTACCTAGCAAATGAACACTGATATAAGCATGGGGGTTTGCATGCAAGCTTGGATTTGGCCTTATTGTACTATTGTCCTTATTGGAGTATTTCTTGTATTTTCTCTTGGTGTTGCAGCATTTAGGGAAGGGAAGAAAGCGTGTACATTACAATCCCACTGAAAAAAAGCACAGGATCTACTTTTAACCAATGAGGGGCTCGAGGAGATCTAAGTTCCAGGGATTTGGGCTTCGAGGTCCTTACAGGAGCTGAGCAGTTTTCTATGATTGGAATACAAGCTATTTATGTTGTTTCACCAAATGGGAGGCAAAATGGTACACAGGTTGAGAGGCTGATTAACCAACTTCAGAATATACTTAGCAAGACATTCATATTAGTAGATACTGAAAATCTTCATAATGCACCTGAATACACTAAAAAAGATGCTTTCCATCCTTTAAAATGGAACCTTCCATTCAATAGTTTGTTTGATTTAGTTTTTTCTTAATTGTATCCATTACCACTGCATGTGCAACACTTGGCATTCAATTGTTGTGTCAGGGTTATTTAACATTTAAATATAGAGTTGATACACTGTCTGAAGTGGTCAGCTTAAGAGACCTAAGTAGTCAGTTTAACAATATGCTTCTACTTGGAATCATCTCCTAAAATTATCATTCATGTTGTAATACCTCTGACATTTTTTATCTCTTTCGATACTTAAACTGGGAGCATTTTATTTCACCAATCCTTTTAAATGTATCACTGTAATTGAAGAGGGATTCCTTACATATTTCATCATAAGAGCACACTCTGGAAAGAAATTGAGAGGCTGAAGGTGTAAAAGCAAAGAGGCAAATGAAAAAATCTATGAAAGAACAATACTGAAAAAATATTTTTCATGTCATCAGAGATGAGTTTAGATTACTTGCTTTCTGGGATGGGTAGAATTCAGAAACTTATTTTTAAAAATCAAATATTGCTTTCTGAGGCATCTTTATTATTATCATTTCTATTTAAATGACTAGCATGAAATAACTATTTAGTGTTTACTTTCATTTTAGGGATTTATTTTAGTACTAGGGATTTTTCCCCAATTATTTAAATGATATGATGTTAATGATGAGGTACATTATTTAGTTCTCAGTGTTAATATAGTGTCAGGAGTCATGCCACTACTGAGTTATGTGACAATGCTATTTCCTATTCTGTTGATTGTCCTTTGGATCTAATGGAGGACCTTAATGAATTTGTTGCAGTTTAGATATAGTTTTGTGGAGGGAAAACCATTTGTAGAGGGCTTTGTGTACCTTTTCTCTAATCATAAACCTTAGCAAAATATTACTATAATTAAGGTAATATAGTCCATATTTAGTGAATTTCACATAATAGTTGCATTTAATAACTTCAGTCACTTTAGTTACTGGGACTAATTTAGATAATACACATAATATTTTGTATCTGCATGAAGGTGTATTTGTAGGATTGCAAGCAGTCATGTCCTTTAAAAATTTAAGAAATTACTTCCATTCAGGAGGTATATGGTAACACTCTAATCATAACCCATTGCAATGACAAAAAACATGGATTAGCTTCTGCAACCCATTCAATAAACACAAGCTAATGAGCAGCTGACCAATGAAGACCTTGGCTATGGTAGAAGGCACAAATTTGGGAAAAACAGGGAGCCCTCAGAAATGTGAATGATCCAGGAGCTAGTGTGAAACAGGTGCAGCAGAAACTTATCTTCTGCCTTTACAATTCACATGGGTGCTATTAATTCAAAGCAATATGCTACACTTGAATTCTTTTCCTGTTAAGTTTTGTCAAGACTCAGGTAATCCTGTGGGGAGTATCCATTATTTTTCTGTGAGAAACTTGATATTGTTCTTACAATGAACAGCAAGTCTTCCATTGTGTAAACTGAAATTGGTTTAGTTTTGCCTAACTTTTTTTGTTAGCAAAAACTATTTTTTGGCAGCAAAAAATAGTTAACGTAACAGCAATAATAATGGACAATCTGTGCTAATGGGGGTATTAATGGAATGCAGTAGCAGCTACAATCTTATGCAATTAAAAAAAAAGTCTATTTAAAACATCTTTGTGTGCAATGAGTATTTATATATAGGTAACTCGTGACAAGATTCTTTTCACTGATCCATCAAAATGGCAACATTAGAGTTTCAGTTGATTTTGTCAATCCTATTGACTAGAGAAGCAAAAGAAACTTAAAAATAAAATAGTAGCTAAATAACATCAAAAGAAAAATTAGATTTGGACTAAAGAAGCAGACAGGTAAAATCATGGTTCTACTGACATCGGAGGGAATCTAGGTTCGATCCTTGCAGTCAAGGTTTTATGAAGTGTATAGAGACCTGCTTCAAAGAGGACAGAATTATAACACGGTCAGATTTTTAATAAAAATTGCTAGGGCAAGTGCCAGTTTCTGTATGTGGGACAGAGCGACCCTGAATGTACAGATGGGGCAGGGAATGAAAGGCTGGAGAGCAGCACCGCAAAAAGGGACTTGCAGGTCCTGGTCGATGGCAAGTTGAATATGAGTCAGCAATGGCCTGGCAGCCAAAAGGGCCAGTGGTGTCACTGTGCATCAGGCACAGTATGGCCAGCAGGCTGAGGGAAAAGTTCTTCACCAAGAGGGTGACTGGGCACTGGAACTGGCTCCCCAGGGAAGTGGCCATGCCAGAGTTCCAGAAGTGTTTGGAAAAGGCTCTTGAGTGCATGGTGTGATTGTTGAGGCTGTCCTGTGCCGGGACAGTATTTGGACTTGATGCTCCCTGTGGCTCCCTTCCAATTCAGGATATTCTGTGATTCTATTATAATGGCATTGGATTGTTTTGATTCTGGAAATGCTGAGAGAAAAAAGCTAGTAAAATTCTTTGCTATTGTCAAAATTCTTCTCAGCATGGGGCATATTCCAAGAAAGAGAAGACAGACAGACAAAAATTAAAAGTACCTCTTACTGTTATTTATTAGTCTGTGATTTGGTGTGGAACTGAAAACAGTGCTGCATACCATAGTAGTTCTTGATTTTAATAAAGATCTTGGGCTGTTTTCAGACACCTTATCTTCTACAGTGTTATCAGGCTACCAAATTTCTTTTTAACAATAATCCTTAAAATTCACAAAAAAAAAATTCAAGATGAATGTAGAAAGTAACCTACTCTTTGACAGGTAGGCATTTGCTGTGACTAAGGGCTTTGGAATTCAAGTCTAACTTTTAATTTTCTGAGTATTCTTCTCTAATATTGACTTTTTTTTTCTTGGGGGACAGATGCAGTTGAAAAGGCAATATTGGAGCTCTGAAAGATACAACTTTTTTATAGTTTGTTTTCAATAACTAAATAAATGACCTTTTTTATCCATATCCTGTGAATTATTGCTCTGATTATTTAAAATTTCTTCCTCAGCTACTGAACAAAACAAAGAAGGCTGCCAACAGCATGCTTTACAGGATATGGATATCAATTTATTTAAAATGCTTTCTAAAACAAATGGGAATGCACTGTACTGTAATTCAAGCATTCTTCTCTGTGGTAACTCATGAAGCTGTTAATAAAAAGAAAGAAAAAAGAAAGGAAAAAAAAGTAATTTTACTGATACCTGCGGGAAAATCTAGAATAGTGGTCACTCATATTAAATTTATATCAACTTTATGAGATTTTTGTCATCTTGACACATTTATGGAGCTGTTAAATTTTTGCTGCCTGGGGGATATAATGTACTTGATGTGACCCTACTTATTAAATCGAGACGATGCAAGTAACATTGATGACTTGTCATTCAGGAATAAAACAGAGCCAAGCCTTCTCTGGTTCTAGAGGAAGGACTTATTTGTAGCAAAATAGGTAGAGAAATAGATACCCACATCTATATCAGGAAGACACTTGGAAAAAGGATGAAGGAGAAACATGCAGGCATTTACTCAGGTACTCTCAAACCTCCTGCGGTGGTTCATGACTGGTGAAACAGAGACACTGTAAAAGAGCCTAAAAAATCTCCCAGTGTCCCAACATAAAACCTAAGAGGACAAGCACATATACAGGATTTGTTATACATTTCAGATTTTGGTATTAAAATACTTTATAGAAGCTGTATTTTCTATACGGCTTTGCAAGTGAGTGCACATTGACTTAAGGCTCATATCATCACTGTGTTGTTGTCACTGCCTTGGAATTACCATGATCACTAAGTTGAATCAAATTCAATTTACATAAAAAAGAAAATTTATTTTGGATTTTATTTGGGTTTATTGGAACCTGATCAAATAACCAAGAACTGTTCGTATCCACTGAAGTTCAAAGAGATCAAATTACTTTGCCTAGAAAAACTCTAAGTTAGGATTCTATTTCATTGACCAGGAAGATTTCAAGCTCATCAGTAAATAATTCATCATGAAGAAAGTCATTCCGTTGCTAAATATCTGAGTTCTGTACTGCATTTTTCCCAATCACTGAAAAATTTAGAGTAATTTTAAAATAAGTTAATATTTTCATATTCTCTAGAGCAGATGGTATTTTAGGCTAAAATTTTGGGCGAGAAGGGAACAATTCTCCTTCTCTAAATATTTGTTTAAGAACTTGTATAACTAGGACATTTTGATTAGCTTCAAATTAATAGCAATACATGTAATTTTGTTACAATTTTTGCTTATTATATCAAGCTAAATGGCATTATATTTTTTAAAGTGAATCCATGGGTTTATTTTCACCACTTCATTTCTTCTTTTTTGTGGTGGGGCACATTCTTCTGTTAAAAAAGTATTCTCTGTTTCACAGCCAGAACCTTTCTGTTTTTACTAGGCACTGACTTGCATGGTCATGTACATATTACTGAAACAGTAGGAACCATTGATTATATAGCTTTTAGCTTTACATAAGGAAGTCTCATGGTAAATATTCCCATGTCTAAACATGGTTCTATATGGTGTTTACTGAACTGAATCCTTGCCCTGCAGATTTGTAACTTGTGTTTGGAAGGGTCCTAAGTCCCTCCTTACATGGAATTTTATTTAAAGTTACCAACACCCTGGTGATTCTCTGATAACATCTAACATCGTGAAACTACTAACTTTGCCAAACTGTTAAAGAAGTTTTACAAGAATGTGTGTTCTGGCAAGCAGTCCTGGCAAAATATTTCTGTCCAAATGAATAGCACACTGAAGAGAGACCATTCTTTATTGTTTTATTACTGTTATTTATTTTTCTAAGTAAAGAAATTCAATGACACATGAAAACATATATGGGAATTAATCAAAGCTTTTCTGTGTTGGAGCTTAAGAATCCATATTTTTTAATCCTTTCCACTTTTCCCATGGTCATTACTATTCTTAACATATAAAAATGCTCACAAACGATAAAAGTTCTGAAAAAAGCAAACAGTAGTAAATATTTCAGAGTTAAATATGTCTTCACTATTCCAACTGGCGACATTAATAAAATCCTATATGCAGCAAAGGACTGTTAGTGTCTTTCCTGTGCAGAAGACAACCAGCTATGACTAATGGTAAAATAACCACAAGGTTTTCTCCTGAGAGCAAAGATTTTTTCTAAACAGGCAAGAGACAGGCAACAAATCTAGTTTAATCAATAAAGCTTCTTGACAGATTATAAATTAGTGTGCAAACTCTTTCATCAGGGAGATGATTGAATGAATCTGAAAACAAAGGTATTAATATTATTACATCAAAGATACATATTGAGTCATCTATTGTATGTTATATATGGCATTGAAACTTCTTTCATTTGTGTAGCTGTATTAAAAGCTTAGAAAATTACTTGAGAAGAGCAGTAGTTTTAATTTTTTGTATCAAAGCAAATCTTACCAAGCCTTCAGATCCTATGCTATTTATTAATAGAATAAAGCAGCATAAGCGATTTAATTTAAGGGGTTGCTTATACTCTTTGTGGGGTTTTTCTGGCTGTTTTCCAAAAGGTTGCAAGTTCATTCAGAACAATTTTCCTATTTACCTTTGGGCTTGGTTTATGAGGACAGTATTCGAATATTTAATGAAAATTGAGCAACCTTTGTATTTTTATAACTAAAAATAGAATATATATCAAAACTAAAGTTTTATAATATGGCTCCCTATGTTTAGGAAAAGGAGTTGATTACAAATACCTGTCTTCTGTGTTTTCAGGTTAATCAGATTTTTCAGAGTTGTTGTGCTGTGTGCCCCACCTGAATCATATGGACCATTAATAAAGGTAGAGGTAGCATAGAACAATTTAAAATTATTTTTTTAGACTGTAACATGTTAATGTGCTACATAGCACGGTAGAGAAGTTACTTTATACTTATAACTTATTCTAATTAAAAAAAAAACTGTATCCCATATCCCATTTCTGATAAGGTATATAGATGTTAATATCAAATATTTTAGAAAATAAGGCAAATATTTTTAATTTTACTTGCTTAGTCATATGTGTTTGAACAATAAGCCCTCGATGTTTCCAGCTATTATGGGACCAGACCAGTCTTGAAGCACTGAACTCTATAATAAGCATCCCCAGTTGCTGTCCTCTGACATTGGCATTCCTTGAGTTTTCTCAACACACAGATCCAGGACAGAGTGGACTTCCATATTGGAAAGAGGACCTCCATGAAAAAAGAAAAAAGTGAGTAGCAATAAAGAATGCTGGCTGTTTCCTGTTCTGTCCTTTTCGTTCCATGCTTTCTTACATTCATCAAAATATCTGTTTCATTACTAAATGGGCTTAGTTACAGTCTTATAGTTTTTGTAACAGTTGAGCTGCACATGAAATGTGCTTAGTAGAGAGAATGTATTTATTACAAAAATGCAAACCACTGAAGAAAACTAAACCACAGATATCTTAAGGCATGTGTATCACACATAGGAATGTAAGACATGCTATATCTAAAATGTTTTATTATCATACCAAGGTTTACTGTTGATTGCAATAGTTGAAACTAAAAGCAATTTTTTTTGTCCAGTCTGGCAAGAGGTGTCTTTTATAGTTCAGTATAAGGAAGAAAATAAATTTTAAGTTTATACTCACCTACATGAGCAGTTTCTCTTCATCTGTTGACCCTGTACCCGAGTTAGAAAGTATCAATGTAGTCTTGGTGTATGGGATGACTAGGTTAACATGACAAAAAATTCTTATAGGATATTGAAAAATTACTGTTCTGATCAAAAGAAAACTGGAGACTTTTTCAATGACCTGATCTTTCACCTACTGTGTCAATGAGAGTTTCTAGTTACAAGATTTGTACCAGGTTTCAGCTATAAGTAGGTTTATCTATTAGTTCAATTTTTTCCAGTCTGTGCTCCTGCTATTTATCAAAAGCCAGTCAGACAAGATGAGCCTTCTCACTAAGATAGATAAAGTATTTCATTACAATTTCCATTATCACAGAAATAGAGAAAAATCATTCTAAACCAAAAACTTTGTCAAAATATTTAAACCAAATATAAATTTCAGTAGTTGAAATATTTAGCTCATTCATCCCGTTTGAGTCTATTTTTAAAGCCAGTGCTTTGAAATCTGCTTGTGGTGTTTAAATGAGCTGTTCTGTCAGGATACTCTTCATTTGCAGGATATTTTATTTCAGCTGCTCACCTATTTTCTCATTCACTTTGTTAGTGAGTGGAAATAGGTATCGAGCTATTTGAGGGGGAAAATCACCTCTTCAGGAAAAAGAAAGAAAGTCTCAAATGCATCAGGTGTTACAACACTGTCTCAGTATTGGTGAAAAATACCACAATAAATAAGTTATTGTAGTGGACTTTTCAACAAGTCAACTAATTTCAACTTTTCAATTAACCAAAGGGGCACCATGAGCATTTTAGGTGAAATAATGCAAGGAAATGCAGGAAACATGCTTTTATCACTTGAATATTACAGAAGCAACAAATAACCATTAAAGACAAAAGGTAAAGACAAAGAACATATTATGTCACTGAGAATAGAGATTAGTTTAAGAAATAACAATAAAAAGAATTCATTCTATCTTTGTTGTGTTTTAAGTAAGTCTTGGTGAGAAAACAGTTGTATTAAATGGTAATCTGAAATGGTAATTTGTGTGGCATTGAGCCTGTTACTGTCTTGTAGTAGCTAACTTCTAGTGGAGGACAAGAGACAACAGCTCATAGATTTCTGTGAAATTCAGAGGAGACAGTCCTGTTTCTGTGTATTTGAAAGTAAATATATGACAACCATGCAAAATATGTATCTATATTTTAAAACTCCTCTCAGCAGCCTAGCAGAACCATGGTTTTATCTGCAAAAGTAAAACACAAAACTAAATATGCTGAAAAAGGAGTTACAAATGAGACCCAGTTTTTGACATCTTAAGCAGGAAAAGAACTGTATTGAATGTGAATTAGAATTGCAAAGCACATGTGTGATCTTCCTCCCTTTTTGCTTGGCTTTAAGAAAAAAATCCTGCATATTTTAGAATAACTTTGAGCTCACAGTAGATGAAGGAGATATGGTGAGAACAGTATTAACACAAAATCACTATAGTCCTTTACAGTGGTTCTGGTGAATGAACCATAAAGCTCAAGTTACCTGACTGGTATTTGTTGGCTTCTGCAAAGGAAGAAATGTCTAGGAATGTAGTTTTACTGGGTGCCTGGTGAAAACAGTAACCAGTGGTAAACCTTTAAGCAGTGTTAGTTTCAGATCTCAGAACCTTGCTGAGTGTCTTTACAGATTCATTTGCTATCAAATTTGGTAAATTTGTCGTATTTTAGCATATAATCTTGTTCTTTAATTGGGGTGACTTGATTCTGGAACAGCTGGGTAAATCACTGTACTCAATATTTCAGGTTTAGATATTGACATGTTTCCCAAACGAGTAAAAAGCAGAAATTCCTTGGAACACAACCAATATCAGACACAGTGTCTCAGTGGAGAATGAAGTTCTGCCCTAGAAGTGTTATTTTTTCATTTAGTCAGAATACCTTTATACTTTCATTTCCAGAAACAGGTTAATCCAAGCAGATAGAAAAAATCTTTTAAGATTTCATTTTTAAATGAATATATATAATGAAGTGAATGATAAGGTTTATTCATGTAGCATCTGAAATTCAAAGATCACCTTTACCATGCTGCTCAAACATTTGCATGTCTGTAAATGCAAGTCTAAATTATAAGACACATTTAACTGTAAGCATAAAAAAGAAAAAAAAATAGAGGTTAAATATCACAAAGATGCAGAAAGAAGAAACTGGGGATAAGAATCTTTCATCCTGCTCAATAATTCATATTTTCACTTTGTTATGCAAATATATTTATTTTGAAGGAACACTGACCAAAAATACCACCAAACACTTTTTTTATTTCCCCACATAAAATAATGACTGCAAACCAAGGCAATTAAGATTATTAACATGCATAAGTGGAAATTCCCTTTTCCATGGTATTTTCTAGATTATACTTTTTTCAGTGAGTTTCAATATATACATCTGCCTGATACTCAGATTTTAAACTGAAGATTTCTAATGGTTAAAATCCTTTTTGTCATGTTTTAATTCATAATTAATATGCTATCCCTGACAGTGAAAAACTGCTGATTCTTTTTCCTGAAAGAAGTAAGGAGTTGTCAGTTCCTTTAATCCATGTTGGAAGAAGGATAAGTTATAGACTAAATAAATGTGAAGCTGTGGCTTGGTTCTGTCTTGCCTACTGAATTATTCCTCTGGTTAAAATTTGTAAGGCAGAACTTAAATCTGAGGTTTTGCAAGAACTCACCTCTTGGGTAGCACACAGCCTAAGTGTGCTTCCTCCCGCTCTGCAGTACTGGCTGCACAAACTGTAGTATTTCTCCAGTTTTGTATTTGCTTGACCCTGTGCCTTAGGAGAAAGTGCAGGCTATTGGCCATGGCCTGATATTCTTCCTGAATATGTGAGCTTGATACAAGTAGTTCTAACACTGTAGAGGGGCATTTTATTGTTAAAAAAAAAAAAATTAAAAAATTTTAAAAAAGGAAATACGTGAAGTAGCAGCACTTAAAAGTTTCACAGGAGCCTAGAAAGACATCCAGTGACCTTTGGGAAAATATATGAGATCTCTTTGGAAATGCCAGCCATGCTGCCCACTGGCAGTAGTGTGTTATAAAAGCAAAGATTGACAAGGGAACAATGTTAGCCTGAGCTCCCAGGCATGCTTCTTCCAGCCCACAGTTTGTGCCTCAGATAATCATTAAGCTATGTTATTTTCTCAGCTTTTTAATAGTTCTTGCTATTGTTCAGTTCTAGGGAGGTTTAACCCATGTAAGATTTTAGTGTCCTCATTTTAGTGCCTTCAGGATCTTACAGCAAGAAGTTCCACATGTTAATTAAACATGTGACCATGCCGTCATAAAAAAACCCCAAAAGCAAAACCCAACAAAAAAACAAACTAAACCAAAAAGCCCAAACCAAACAACAAAAATTAACCAAAACTCACCACCCCTGCTTAATTTGATCTTTCACACTTCTTGGAAAATGCTGTGAATTACAGTTTTCCTCTTGCCTCTTGTCGGATTTTTTTTTTTAAAATAATGTATAGGTGTTCATCTTCCTGTAAACTGTCTCTTTTCCAGACTGAAGAATTCTAGTTTTAAGTCATACCAATTTCTTTTCTCTGGACTTTTCCCAGTTACGCCATAAATTTACTGAGATGAAATCCATCAGAAATCCATCTATTCAAGATATCAGTGCATGATGCATTTCAATCACAGCATAACAATGCATTCCACTTTGTTCTTTTCTTTATTGTTTCTTCAATTCAATTCCTTTTTTTTCATTGCTCCTGAGCTTTGAGCCAAAGAAATGAAAACCACTCCTGGGAAAACATAACATTGTTTTGTATGTGGAATTCAGATTTTTTTTTCCCATATGCATCACTATACACCTATTTCTAACTGTCATTTTATAGTATAATTTTCAGTCTTTTTTCCTCCCTGAAATTGTGCACATTTGCTTCCTTCCCCACTATCCTCAATAACCTTGTATTGTGAAACTTGGGTCTTCACCTTCTCAGACAAGTTCTGGATATACTAAACAAAGCAATGACTAGAACAAATTCTGAGGTATTCTCTGCTGAAAACTGTTTACTGCTTTTTTTTTTTTTCACTTTGAACTCATCCTTACAGAGCATTCCCTATTATCTAAAGCTGTAAGAGGAACCTTCTTAAATATCTTATAAATAGACAAGTGGATTTTTCTTTTCCACATGCTATTTCAGTCAAGAGATCTGGATGTTCAGTTTTTCTGATGAACCTCAAAGAAAACTGATGTTGAGACCAACAGTGTAAAAGTATTTTCCTCTGTGATCATTCCTGATGCCAGTGAAAAGCGTACAGAGTAAAACTGCTGTAGATTTAGTTACTCCTAAAATAACATCCTTTATTTCTGAGATATTCACCCATTCACAAGTCATGTGGCGGTACAGACCACATATGGTTTCTTGCATTGTACTCTTAAGATTTTGCTTAGAACTCCAGCCAGGAAGTAACAAGTGTAGCTCATTTGTCCCTTGTCATTATATATCATAAGACATGCCAGAATGCTGACCAAATGATATGTGTTCTACTTAACGTATTACCTTTAGTGCTTAAAAGTAAAGAGATTTATTGATAAAATTATTTTGGCAGCGTTTGAAGTTGAATTCCTTCTCATTCACATATTCATTCTGTGCATTCTTAATATTTGCAACTGAAGTATGGACCTAGATTTTGCCCTCATTTTACACTGTGCTCTATCTACTGTGCAATGGACTGAATCCAGTGTGTGAACAACATAATACTATCTTTCTCATTAATTGTATCCCTGAGATTATATGGTTCTCTCTTTAAGCATTGCTGGGGAAGTATATTCTAAACATCACTAACAGAACAAGTTCTTTTTTCTTGGTCAGAGTCGAAAAGGGACAACTTCTTGTGAAACTGACTTGCAGTATTCTGAAAGCCATTATTCCTATCCCAACAGCAATTACTTTTGATTTTTGAGTGCATGTATGCTTTAATAAGAACTGCTTTTTGAAATCAGCTCCACTTTAGACCTAACCTAGGAATGAGTCTGTAATCCTAAGCTTATGATATCTTAGTGTGTTGCTATGGGAGTGATATTAGCAATATTAGAAATCCAACACTGTGGGCTGTGAGGCGATAGGATGCGATAGAAACTGGAACCACCGATGCAGTAGAAGAAGATTTAATTTCAACACAGATATATTTGATTATTTGGAAAACCATGAGAGAAAAAGAAATCAGTATATCAAGACTAAAGTAAGTATTTTTAGATATTGCAATTTATCTTGATCAGGATGTCTAGAATGTAAGAATATACAATTCTTAATTATCAAAAAAATATGTTTTAAACCAAAAAAAATTTAAAGGTTACAATTGCTGCACAGGAATTAGTAATTTTTAAGAGAAAAAGGAAGTTTTTTTATGGTTTGCTGTTTTGATCATAGGCTTCTTTTCCTTTCATGTTTGCTTATTATTTCTATTTTTTTTTTTTCCATTTTGACTATGCAATGGAAAATAGACCAAGCAGATGGTAGCAAACTAGTTCTGTTCCCTTTTAGCTGTGATTTTTTTCCACTGACAGTTAAGGATGTTTGGCTGTCTTGGGCCCTTGTATAGTAAGCCTTTGATACTGAGTGATTATTGAATAGCTCTATAATATGTATTTATGTGTAATTTAAGATACAAAATGATCAGTGGAAGTTTTGCTACAATGTGCTTAGATGCATGGAAAGATGAAAGACTGAAGAGTGAATCAATAAATTCATTACTAGATGGAAAACACATTGGTGATGTACGATTAAACTAAAGAACAAAAATCATATACAATCACTGGTTCCAGCTTTTGACAGGAAACATGAGCCTTTAGGCATAAATGACTGTGAATGGCAAAATGCAGCTGCTGCCTTCATTTGAATAGCCTAAGGAAGACAGGAGAGCCATCAAAACATGCCCCAGCTATAAGCAATCATTTCAGAGCTTTAGCTGATTTAAAAGCATAGCAAGTTAGACTCTGACGAGTACTAGACAGGATCCTGTGATGTTGCACTGCCAAACCCTTTGGAGGAGATACAGTGAATAAAGGAATATTCATGAGAAAAGGAATGTTCCATAGAGAATTAAACAGCTGCACAGCCCACAGTCTCTGCATGAGGCATCACATACTTTCCAGCTTCTGCAGCTGCCCTTCAACCTCTCTCTTCAGCTGCTGAAACTCTCGTCTTTGCCTCCCTGTTTCTGATCCTAACAAGTGCTCTGTAGCAGCAGTTCAGGACTTTTTGGATGTTCTTCAGCAATTGGATACTAAAATCCATTTTCAGGTACACTGTTTTACATTTACCGCCCCATTATTTCTTCTTTTAAATTTTATTTTGCTTAGAACCTTAAAAGTGAGAATATACCAGGTGCCCTAAGAATGTGCTGGAGCTGTAGAGCTGCCCGCAGTACCTATCACAAATTACTGTTGTGAGTACAATTTATGTACAACAGTGGCTTCAGGAGGAAAGAAATTCCAGATAAGGTGCAAACCAGAGGTGTCCTATCCTCACAGAACAGAGCAGTTCCAAAGTTTTTAAGAGCCTTGGATACAGTACCAGCACAGGTCTAGAAACAATAGAACCATATTAAGAACATGCATTCCCAGCTAAAATCCCATTTTTATTTTCCTGCTTGTTCTGAGGCAGACTTGATCAGCTAAAGGAGGAAGGTCTGCCTGGTGTATTTTGCAGATATATGTGTAGCTGTCTTTAACCTTGCTGATATTAAATACAGCATTTTGGGGAAAAATTAGAACTGATAAAACAATGTAAAATATAAAACCAAATTTATCTGTATTATCAGAGGAGCATATTTTGTTGACCTAGGTCTAGATTTTGCTGCTTTACATAGTTCCACTTGTCTTCATTCACCATTCTTCCTTTTATTGCACTCCATAACTGCCAGAAACAAATGAAATCCAAAAATTCTGTAGAGAAAAACAAGTTAAGCACCCCCAGCTGTTCGCAACAGCATAAACTGCTGCTTCATTAATTCCAATATGTATGTGCATAGGCCTCAAGCACGGCCTTGCTCCAGCAACTGCTAGGAAACAGAATTATTGCTTATAATAAATCATGGTAAGCCAATCGGAGCTCTGGGTACCCTGGTGTTGTGACACATGCTGCATTTGTAAGACTGGTGTTTCCAAATGTTAAAAAACAATGGGGAAACTTCATTTTATTGTTGTTGTCATTGAACTTCTGACTTTTGTCAACTTAACATTATTCTTGGAAAAAAAGCGAAGAAAAATTTGATTGCCAGTGTAAAGAAAAAGAGCTTAAGTAGCTCATAGAAGAGTAATAACACTGTAGAGCTTTGCTTATACAGAGAAAAGTTTAACCCAAGAGCCCTATTAACTTGAGAAAGGTTAAACCATGTCTGTGCCACCATTTGTATGTTTTTTACTTCCTGCAAGTGAATATTCTATGAAGGTGAGACAAAAAATAGCACTATCTAGCAGAAACTGATAAACTGAGGCTGAAGATATCATGAGTTGCTGTGGACAATAAGGAGTTGCCCAAGGAGAATAAATAAAGAATGATCTCCAAGTCTTGAAAGGTCTGGTCATAAGGAACCTTTTTTTTTTCCTTAATAGAGCATTTTATAATGGTTAAGGGAGTACTCTGCTTAAAATTTGTCAAAACAATATGGCCAATAGTTGTATCATGTAATACATCATGTGCAGAGATCATCGAAAGGTTTTTTCCAAATTAATCCAGGGCCTTATATAAAGATAGGAAATCCACAAATTCTAATTAGTTTGGATTCACTTGAGCTGAATTGACGTCTCGCTTATTAACTAAGCCTCATTTATAATTAAGTAAATGCATTTGCAATCTTTTGCTCTATTTGTGTACTTCAATTTAGACAGCACCTTATATTTTTTTTAATTGGAAGATGTGAAAGTTTGAAAAGCTTGTTTGTTTTTAGGAGAAAGCTGAAACCTACTTCTGTTTGTTTACTTACTCCTCTGTGCTGTCTGTTTTAGTTCTTTACAATTCTAGTTCCTTTAGCTGCAGTGAGAAAAATTAAGTTGGGATTTGCAAGAAGCTTTGATATTGATGTTTAGTAGCATGTTTTCACTGCACAATTAACTAGGCACACTACTTGAGTACACACCTCAATCTTATCATCTACACAAAGGAGCTAGCTCACCTATTTAAAGGAGAGCATAAGCAAGTGTCTAAACATTGTTTTCCAGCCGAAACCCACTGGTGGGGGTTCAGAAAATGTTAAGGAGAGAATAGACATCCAGTGCTAGGGCAGGTGTCAGATTGGCTGTCAGTCACCTCTCTACACTGTGCAGTGACAAGCCATAGTATACCATGTAAGTGAACATAATGAAACATTGGAGCTTACTGGTGTGCGTGGTACGCTAATAACATAAGGCTGGGAGATAGAGAATTAGTGGACTTTGGAACTAAATAAAACTGCCTTGCTGCCTAGTGGGCAGCAACTTACTAAAGACTACTAACTCTTGCTAAAGAGCATTCCAAACCCTGCTCATGTCTTAAAACCTTACAAAACTGTCCCTACATAAAATCTGAGTTTTGTTCAGTGAAATGACAGTTTCTACACATGAGAGGAATTCACATTGTCAGCATTTACCTGAAGACACAAGTCTTAGTAAATGCAACCTGTTAATTAAATAGGCAACATATGTGGTTTGGGAAGAAACACAAAATAAGGCTGCAAAAATATTTCTAAATAAAAATAAAATTTGAGGTAAATATCAAAACTCTTGAGTGAATTGAAATCAAAGATACAATTGCCTTTGGAATCTGAAAGTATCCAAAAAAGTTTATGTGCTTTCAGGTGAAAATAAAGCACATCCCTGCTTAAATGATGTATCATTTTATAAATGGTATACCTTGGACTGTAAGGTGCTAAAGGAAATCTATCAAAATTAGAACTATAACATAACAGTGCTAGAATCAGGAAGTAGCAGTTATACAGTTTATTTGACAGTTCATTGCTTTCTAGAGAGAGTCGGAGCAGGTATCTACTGATTAACCAAATGCTTGGGGATAATTGATCTGTAAAAGAGAGCAAACTTTAAAGAACATGGAAATTATCTACATTGGGAGAAAAAAGGCCAAGCCAGTGTTATTTCAAAATCCTTGTAATTACAAGTTAGTGCCTGGCACTGTGAATCTGGAAACTGAAGTAAAATTTCTCTCTTTCCAATTTAACATGTTCTTTGACACAGTTTGATATTAACCTCTAATTCAATGGCTGTTCCACAGCTGACCGTATATGACCTTGTTTTGACTTCTTTGAAGTCATGAAATTCCCTATCTGTAAAGTAGATATCATTTTTCTGCTTAAAATGGATGTTCTGAGACTTAATTAATTGGTGTTCTTTGCTTATAAAGAGGTTCTTCTATCAACAAAGCCTAGAAAGAGTCAAAGCTGATAAAATCTTTGTGAGTATTGTAAGGGAAAAGGCACAGGCTTAGTTAAATTTTAGATATGCAGTAAATTACAAGTCATGCCTTGCCAGAATTATTTTGATAGTTTAAAAAAAAAATCTTCTTGATGAATGTAGTGAGAATATAGGGAAATGTCTTCTGTGCATGTGTTGTAAAGCTTTCTTTACCTTGAAAAGGATTTTTTTGGATGTTGTAAGCAGACTGGAGTGAACATTTTTCTCCTGAGAATTGTTAAATACTGGCACAGACTAGAATCTCATAATAGGATTGGTTTTGTTGTTATTGCTATTATTTTTATTATTATTATTTAACTCTGATGATTTTCATTATACTATTTGATTGCATATTAATAAGTGAAAGGATACTTCATTTGCATTTTTACTTTTGTAGCTATGACCTCAATTTCTATACATATGCAATATGGCTATATACATTTGATTTAAACTATCTAATAATTGCTCATAACATTAAATTTGTTGATTGCTTTCATAATATTTACACCAAAATATTTTTAATAGAATTGAAAAGGTCAAGTTTATTTTATCATATCCTGCCTTAACAGGGACTGACTTTGAGTCAGCACATCATTACATGAAAATGTAGATGTCTATTTTGCATATAATTTTAACAGTTAGACAAAAGTTAGCAGACAACTAGTCACATTCTCATGTGACAATGAGTCACATTTTCATGTGAATTAGATTACGTGACCACAGCACTTTGAAAACACTTCAGTAATCCACAAAAAAGTTCTACTTTACATTTCCAAGTCTTCTGTAACACACTTTTGCTATAAACACAAAATGTTTTATAGCAGCTATTCTCAATCATAGCTGTCATTTAGTCTTAGCACTGGCCAGGTAAATATGGCCTCAAGATACTGATCTACACTGAATTTTCTGCCATGAATGCAGAGGATAGCTTCCTCATTCAATTGTCTTACTTTTTTGTGCTCTCTTTTTTTTTTTTAGCGATACTTTTAAACTCTTTCAAAAAACCTATGTGTTTTTCATTTCTCCTGTATTCTGGTATTTGAGACATACATCCAATAGCACCCATGATATTGTGGGATGTGTGTTATGTCTTCCATCTTTTATTTGATTGTCACTATTGCACATCTGTTATAAACACTCTGCTTATTCACAGTTTGGGCTCTCTGCACCTCCACAGTTGGACCACATCTCCATTCCAGGCATAACCCATCCACCTCCTTCAACACTCTCTCTCTGATGCAGCACTTCATATTAGCCTTGCCTGATATTGCATCATTCAGAAAATGGGTTTTTGTCATTATCCTGCTGGGAAGGATGTTTCCTGGGCTGAAACCCTATGCGCATATATGTGATGTATCTGCACAAAAATTGTAACTTTCCTTTCCCATCTCTCCTTCTCTCCGACATTGCAGCAGATTTTATGAACTGTGCTTTGATAGTGACTGTTGTCCTCTGGAACCCAAAGCCAAATATGAGGGAAATACATACACATATACACATATACACACATATACACATATACACATATACACATATACACATATACACATATACACATATACACATATACACATATACATATATATATATATGATTTTTTTTTGGTTGTTATTTGGGATAATTTTTCCCTCCTTTAAAGAAGTGTCTGGTGCTTTTAGGAAAATAATGAATGCACAGGCTTGAATGCTCTAAGAAAGCAGCCTCAAGGTCATCATCACCATAAGGGTAATATGCTTAGATCAATTTAGACTACTTTGTTTCAGTACTGAAGTCATACAAGGTGCCAGCTTGAAGACATGCTTTTCCCTTTTCTTCATCAAACAATAGCATTTGTTAGTAGGACAGTGCTATGAATTTTGAATTGTTTACCTATCAGTTCAAGATGTATTTATATTAAAACTATCTATTTCTCAGTAGATAGAATTATTTTCACTTGTATTTTAATCTTTACAGTTAGTTGGTGACAGTTTAACGCTTAATTCGTGGTTTCTTCTTTACTATGTAACATAATTCTATGGAATGCATCATTTACTACATTAATTTAAGGTAAGTCTAAACTGAGTTTTGAAGCTGAGTAGTGTTTTCTAGTTATAGAAATCTTTTTAAGTGAGCTGTTAAATGCTACATTGGGCTCAGTTAGAATGATATACTAGTTAAATGTAGAGTATGACCATTTCTGTCAGTATTTCCTACATTTCTATATAACTTTGAAACTCACAAGTTTTTCAAATCAGGTAGAAGTTGCATATATTATGAATAAATTTATTTTTATCAATACAGAGGAAAATATGAAGAATTTTGTTGATCTGTGGGGCTTTGACCTTGGCTTAAGTAGGAAGCTTCTTATATTTAGGAAAGCTAATAAATTGATTGGAAGACTTAGACTGTATGATTTATATTATATCATGACTTTAACAGTTAGGCCATGATTCTAATAAAGAAAATGCCACTTTTGGATTTTAAATCTATTTTTGTCACCCAGAACATCTTATCTGTCAATATCTGATGAGCGGTCCTTACTGCTTGAGACAGTTTTCTCTGTCTGACAGATAATCTGAGGCTCTGAGACTATCAATTCATCTCTAGGAGTGGGTGGAATAAGAAAAGAAAAAAAAGCTAGAAAGAGCTAGGAGATAATTTTTGATTATACTTCGACCTATGACTTTTGCCTTGAGCCCACTGAAAAGGCTGAATCACCTTGCCTTATCACTGCAAAGACATAATACTCCTGTATTGATTTAAACAGAGAAGTTCAAATAAGTTTCACCTTGATTATTTCTTCATAAAACCTCATCTGTGTTTAAGAGAAACTGTTCTATTGCTTTTTCTTTCAGTCCCATTTTTTTTTCTCCTTTTAATTTTCAGTGCAGTAAATACAAGTTGTAGGACTAACACAGGCCTTTGATACCTCTGTCCACAGTGTTACCCAGACCATGAGAAGCTTTTTACTCAAGCACCCTCTCTGAGGTGATTGTTTCATTACAATACTATAACTGTCATGAGGATGAAACAGAAATTAAATTTTTCAAGTAAGATATATGTAAAATCAGAAAGAGAGGAACTGATGATTGTTGAAGATCCTGAAACGTCTTTCACACCTACTTGCTACAGGGACAAGTGTTTGTCTAATCTACTTGTAAATATCTTTTTTTGGGAAAAATTTTACTGTATTTCTTGGTACTTGTAGGAAGAAAAATACTGCATTTAGTGCTTACAAATATTCACTTTAGTTCACAAGTGTATTTGACAGTAAGTAGCACGAGCATATTTTCCTGTTATAGCAATTTTGAGTGCAGAATATCAGGCATTTATTTTGATATTTACCATAAATATGTGACTGGATTTCTACCTTTAGTTCTACAAGTAATTTTTAATTTAAATGCATAGTGTGCCTGTATTGTTTGCTCTTCCTAGAAGGATAACTGTGTGTTCTTCCTTGTACTAACAGATGTGGATACTGGATAAGATAAATTCAGAGCCCAAGAGGCAGAAATATATTAGCTGACTATACAGAAGTTATGGCACATATTTTATAATTTTATATTCATATCTACTGTGTTGAAATTTGATAGTGTTCTAAGTTTGAAGATAGATTTTATGTCAGAAAGAGAAGTGCTGGTGAAAAAAAGTGAAACTGTGCTATGCCTGGGTGTATTTAGCATAGACTGAGTCAAGGGTTTTATCTCAGATCAGAGTGAAAAGCCCAATTGTCCAGGGACACCAGTAAGTATCTGAGATTGCAAGACATCCAAAGATGTAGTATCAAACTTACTCAAGCCAAGCATATACGAAAACAGGAAATACAGCCACTGAAAATTTTCCAGAACTTTTACAAAGAACTCATCTCTATTGACATTCACAGTAATAATTTGATGTAACATGTAGATAGCTGGAAGCCAATATAGGACTCAAAGGGGTTGTTCCTTAGTTTAGCTGTAAGGTTAGAACAATGATAGGGACCCTTAGTAATAGATGTCCAAACAAATGTGCCTCAGAGACACTCACAATTATTAGATAACTCATATCTAATTAAGCTCTCCATTGGGTTTCTGAACTCATGACCTGATTAAATTTGACTTGCAGCCTTGCCAATTATGTATTTTCCTTTTATACATCCTTTTTGGAAGCAAATTCACAGTATAAGTACAGAGTAGTGGTTTGCACACTTCATATACATGCCATCATCTGCCTCAACTGGAACGTTTCCTAATCATTCCTGTGAAATGCAATACCCTACTACTTCCAGTAATCTGATATTTCTTTAAAGATCTATGTTTGGATTAATCTGCTTTGTCAAAAACCTTTGAAAAAAATTAATAGCTTATATTTTTTTACAATAGGCAAGAATTGTTGATTTTAACCAAACTTCATGTTGAATCTGCAGGTTTTTCAAGTTTTGAAGCTCAAACAGTAAAAAAAAAGATCTTGCTCAGATTCTCAGTGTTTCAAATACTGCCAGGTGAAGAGTAACAGGTAACTTTACAGTTAACTCACCAAGCTGAATCATGAAATAATGTTTAATGTCAATCTGTATTTCCCAATTATCTGAAAATAAGGGATCTTGTGTTAGCATGTTGGTAATTTTGAGTATAACAAGAAGAGAAGGTAAAAGCAACGGAAAAACAAAACTTAGTCTTTCTTTTGAAGGAATGGAAGGCTGTTTATGCACATGCACAAAATATTCTGTGAGCCTAGATTGGAAAGTTGAGCGTAATTGTTACTGAGGATATATATATTTCATTGTGGTCTTGGGGTCACCATTTATGGCTGTGATGAGAGCAGTGAATCAGGATTCATAGACTCTGTATCAGAAGGCTTAAATATATTTATTAAAGTTGACTCCATTTCTCAAGCTTGGGCTATTTCTCCCAGGTGAAAACTGCCTCTTCCCCACCCCCTGCAGAACCAATCCTCCCCCTATCCTTCCCATATCAGGGAGATAACAAAACTTCACCTATTGGTTAGGAAAGAGAAACAAATCCCCATCCCCCAAGAGACAGAGACACAGGAGAGTATTGTTTTCAGAACTTTGTGCTCTGCTTTCTCTGAGAATATTTCTCTGCAGGGAAAAATATATAATATGTTCATATAAATTTCATTCTCTTTCATTACTGTAGGAATGAAAATGTCATTTCAAGTAACATATTGAATTTGATTCATATTGAATGTGATGCATGTTGAATTCTGTAACCACAACTATAAGCAAAATTAGCTAACAAAGTAACAAAGTTAACTAAGTTTCAGTATTTGCATCAGTTTTTTATACTATGCTGATATATGAGAGAATAAAAAGCAATTGAATAAAGACTAAAACTCTTCCAGATATTATATTCTGGAGAATAGGTAGAAGAAGAAAAGTCAATTCTCCTTCTATATACTAGAAAATCCTAGAAGAGAGAGAGTTGAATCATGATATTTTTTCTGTCCTTTGATTAGTCCATTGATGTGTTATGCATTAATTATGAACTTCAAGAAGGAAATAACATATAGGTTGTTAATCATTCAGTACAACTTCACATTATACTAGTGTCCAGGGTGGTTTTTTCCCCCCTTTTTTTTAATTTGCTTTACTTGGAGAGATTCAAAGACTTAAAGCAGGATTGGAATCAACAGAGGAAGTTGTGAATTTAAATTTTGCTTTTCTGTACTCCTATTTGCATTGTACCAACTTAGTTCCATGCCAGAATTTCCAACACTGCCTTGTGTTGCTTTTCTACAGCAAACATCCTTGCTTTGTTTGTTTTAAAAATATTTACTTTTAGATCACCTTGCAAGATGAGAAGGTGACATGCTGTCATATACTGTCACAGATGGAGATTAAGGTCAAAGTGCCACTCAGCTTGGTTGACAAACTGAGCTACCCATGACCTGCTTTCCAGACTGCTTAGCATTCCAAACAGCTCCATGGCACAGTAGCTTAAAGCAAAGCCCTTGCTGACTTTCTGCTGCAGCATTTACTGTTCAGTAGATCTGCATATCAGGACCATGGGCCAGAACACTAATTATATGACCTTATTAATGGCCGTCCATGAGAAGTTATTTCAGATAACTTGCTCGTTAGCACACAGGACTTTAGTAGTTAAGGAAAGACTATTATTTTGTTCTACAGGTTTTCATTCAGCTGCTTTAATTGTCAGTGTGGTGTTGTGGTATTGCTGTAACCCCAGGTTTATTCTAGGGAAGCTGAGACTGGGGAGGAAAGGAAGAGCTGACCCTCAGACTGGCTCCTATTATCAGTGTTAACAAGCAGACTTGGATCACACATGACCCTCAGATGCTGCTAAGAAAATATCTGATGACCTCTGTCTGAACCATTTGGTACAAATTTAGATTATCAGTTACAGTAAAGCTGTCTTTTATAAACACATAAACACTTTTCTAAACATTTGGGCAAACTTCCACAGGCACAGCTAGCTCATGATTCTGTGAGAACAGTCCCTGTTATATTTTAAATGCAAGCTTTGAAAGGACAGAATTTCTACAGCTTTCCAATTAATAGTTGAGGAGAATCTATCATCAATAAAAATTTATTTTAATATCAGGGAAAAACCAATTTTCTCTAGATTGTTTTTGCTAAAATCAAAATAAAACAAATTAATCTTACATGAAAAATTTCATCTTTAGTGAGTCTGTTTTGTCAAAATTATAGATAATTAAAAGCATTACCCTAAAATATTAACTTGTAAACACTAAAGTTGGTACAGTTACATTTCTAATATTTAATGACAGAAATTTAAAAAGGAAGTTTTTTTGTATCTCTCCTATTTCAACAAAATACACTGTTCTCTGAAACTCTGAAGTGAACTGAAACTCAGTTTTAAATGGGCTTTAAACACAGCCCATATTGGAGCCACAATATAACAAAATTTCACATCACAGCTGGCATTTTTCGGTCCCTGTATGTTACACTTTGAAAGAGCTTGGCTGAAAGTGTGGTAGTAATTGTTTCTTTTTATTCCAAGGCATTCTGTCCACCAGTTCAGGTTTTTGATGTAGTTTTTATAATATTATTAAGTCAACTGGCCAATCAACTTTCTTTATCTGTCTCTCACCAGATGCATTGCTGGAGGTCCCACCTCACAAATGTTCATCTCATATTTCTATCTCTTTAAAACTTTGATCATTCATGTAAGATCTCTAATGTTCTTTTGACTAAATATTTGATACATGCATATATACATATTTTTGTGTGTACACCTCCCAATATATATATTTAACCTTTCAGCACTATTTTATTTATATATATATATATATATGGCGCACACACATATATAGAGAGATAAACACCAAAAAGAACCCAAAAATTCTATATTACCAAAAGTCATCAAAAATTATTCCACCACCAAAAATTTAAAAGGGTTTGAATTTTATGTTCAAGAAAAAAGCTGTCCCTCCATTGTATCTGCTCACGGCTAACCAGACTGGAAACTTAACTTCATTATTCCTGTGTGCAGAGACATACTGACAGAAAAGTGGGAGGCTTTTCCATCGCTGAATAAATCTGGTTTAATTTTAAAGGGAAAGAAGCATGCCAGTTATGACAGACTGATAGGACACATTAAGGAAGTGTCTATCAGGTACACTTAGACATTTAGCTTCCAGGGAGAAGATGCAGCTAGGAATGCAGTACTTTGATGATTATATTAGTCCAGCTTTTAAGAAATCATATTCTGATGGTGTTATGCTTTTGGAAGACTCTTTGTTAATCTAATATTATATTTTCATATCTTGATAATTAAATCTCTTAGGTTTCCAGAAAACTGCAAAGGGTTTGTGGCTTTTTTTTCTCATTTTAATCACACTTTAGAATTTCATAATGATTTGTGTCTTTTATTAAATGGTCAAAAATTCCAAGGAAAGTGTATTATCCATTACTAAACTCTACTATGTGTCATTATCTACTTGTTTTTCTCTTGCACAGTAGATATCCACAGGGTCTAGTGAGACTCTTGTAGCTTTAAGTCTCGACATTGCATGCAGTGCTGTCTTCTTTTAATATGTGCAGGAAAATGCCAAGATGTTTCCCCAAACCCAAAGGCAACTTTTCTTACTTGCCTGAAATTAATGGTAGGAATTTACAAGACATCTCATTTTCTGTGTAGGACAAAAGACTTTTGGAAAACTCAGAAATATGGACATTTCTAAAAGTCCCTTGCTATGTTTATTTAAAGCAAAGCTCTAAACCACAATTAAGGATTCTCAGGATTTTGCCTGGACAATCAAAACCTAGAAAATATTAAGTTATTTTGACCCTCAAAGAGCTGAAATATAGATACAGAAATAAACTTAACATCTGTAGAACTTCACTTTCACTGTTCCATTTTTATGTTCATTTTAAATGAGAAATAATTGCCTCCTCATCTTTTAAAACTGATGAAACCATAAATGCTCTGCATTACACTTATGTACAGGAAATTCCGATCTATCGAGCAAGTGGACCAATTCTTATTTTTAATTTAAAAATTTGATCATCTAACAGAATGAGAGTAAATGATAAAAAAGGTATATCAGTCCAGCTGGGCTTTGGTCATTTCCAATTCATTGCTTTATGTAGACTGCATTTTCTGGAGGTACAAGTTCAGCTTCCACATCTGTGAACAAGAGAATCTTATTTCAGAAATGTCCTGAAGAATTACTCCTAACATGTTACTTCAAAAGTGGAAACTTGTGCTGGAATAGATCATTGTGTAGATTACACTGCTATGGTGTAGACACAGATACCACTTTAGTCTTAAGTCAATGTTCAGGTTCAGGAACAGCTTTCTGCTGAACCTAGTGCTGAACTTAATCTCACTCTGAGGAGTCCTGCATCTCATGAAAGTATTGGCTGCTTCACATGAACTATAAAGGGACTGTTTGGAAAATGCAGTGTTAATTATTTGACCTTGTTTGAAGGAAAAATGTTTTCTGACATATTGATCCAACTGAGAGCCACTAGATGGCTGTTAGGAGCTCCCTATTTTTATATCTTAGCAGTTAGCAACAAAAATGAGTATGTGAATTTTATATGTGAAAAGAAAATGTAATTGGAAAATCATACAATGTAAAGTACCTAGAAAAAGGAATCACTTAGTCAGAAACCCTCCTAAATATGTTAATGGTTTTACAAGTAAATGGGTCTGTAGTAACATTTTTTTTTCCCCTGGTTATTTTAATGAACATTTTAATATCTCTTAAAGCTAACTCTCAATTTGACCAAGTTTTCTTCACTGTATATAGTTGTCATGTAAAAATAAATAGTGTTGAGAGGGCTTTTTAATATGTCTGGTTTAAATTCTCATCTCTAAAAATCTTCTTTTTAGTTCAGATAGTTGACCTTTTGGATAGCATTTTTCTTTCATTCTGTATTAAGACCAGATAATGCATTCCAAACAAGATCAGTGAATCACAGAAAGAGTTTCCTGGTAAGACTACTGAAGAAGTATTTGTATTTAGTTCTGAGATGTGTAGATAAATAATCTGTAAGTTTGGAGAGAGGCAACTGTATTAAGTACTATTTTTGTGCTAGTGAAATGGAGGCCATTGCATGAAATTTCTTTGTTGCATTCATCCTTAGTTGAAGGATCACTGACTAACAGTCATTAGTTGCTGTTACAGAAAATGTGAAGTTTCTATTCTCTAAAGTGCTTTAAAGACAGTGTGAGCAGCACCTTTTTCAGTATGTGCCAGGGCAAATTCAAGAAATCAGTGGTAACATTTTTGCATTTGAAAGTAGCACAGCTGTTGTTCTGGTGTTGTGGTTGAAAGATGACAAAAGGTGTACAGTAGGAATAGATCAATGACTAATATTTTTTATAGATGAGCTTCACTGTTTTCTTTCCTCTGACTAATCCACTCTGTGCCATTCTTGTCTTTTTCTTTTTTTTTTAAGCTCAGTAAGCCTTCTTTATTAGCTATTTTATTAACAAAATCCACCCTTTCCTCCTCTCTGTTCATGTCTTTGTGGGCAATTTGTCCCTTCTTTCATTGTGTCTAAAATGTGAATACATGATACATCATCTTCTGCGTTTATCTCTCTGCTCAACTCTGGGGATTTTGCCTTCATCTCTTGCAGAATCAAATTCAAACCCTTTGCCACATTTTTAACAATGGGTCTTGCCTCACATATTTAAACTAATAACTGCCTCTTGTCCTTTATCTCCCTTGCTTCACATTACTAGTTTGTTTTCTATTGCTACTCTTCTTGCTTCCTGTGACATGAATAGTAGTTCTATTATATCCTCTTATTACAAATTCTTTCTAAAAAAATCCCTTGAGAAAATTCCTTATTCCTTTTGTATCCAAAACTTCCAGTTCTTATACATCTGCAGCAATGGCCTCTGAAAGCCTGTAGAAGATAATATTCCTTAGAAGCAATGATATTGATAAATTAGCATGGAAAATAAAGAGTAAGTGATGTGACACAAGACTGACTGGACTCGTGACATGGGTTCAGATTCTCTGACCTGGCTTTGGCTGTTTTCCCTGACCTGTTACATTAGTTTTACAGATTCAGTTGTTTTAGGTGGAATGGTTTACAAAACATTGAACATCAGCTGCCAAAAAAATGACAGGGAGAAATGACTAACGTCCGTTTTTAGTAGGGAGGTTTGCTTTCTCTTTTTTTTCTTTTCACTTTACTGTCTCAGGCATGAATAATTCTATTCTATATTAAATGAATATGTAGTAGGTCTCCAGATTTTCATCGCTAATGAAGGCTAAGAGTAAAAAGCCCTGATATGAAACACAGCCTAAATGATTCTCCCTACCAAGAGAGAGATTAAAGGAAACAGGAGAAATCTAATAAATGAAATCCCTCCCATATTCACCCTTGAAATTATTGGTCTTAGATATGGTGTGCTCTGCAAAGCATCAGTATTCATGCCACAGTAAACTGAATTAATAGTGCTGAAAAGTGAATTATTTCAGAGCACAGATTTTGGTTTTTTCTACTGCAGTCGTCTTAAAACAGAAAATGAAAATGTATGAACTTTCGGCTATGAATTATTTTCTTATTTATAGTATTTAACTTCACTAGGCCATCATTGTGCACATCATTTCTGATGGATAAGATATTCTTGCAGCAGCTGTAACCCATTATAGTTAAACTTTTTCCACTTTTGATGCATAAATTATTAGAAACGTTTAGGTGGTGGGACAACTTCATTAGCCATCATTTCCTTTTCTGCTATATTGCACTAAATAGCCTCTATAGATACTGTAAAATAAAATTGTGTGGAGGGAAAATGAAATTGCTGACAGGATTCTTTTTAGTTTTGACAGTGGATGTTTCTTGGAGAGTGGTGGTAAAAGTTTATGGAGTAAAAGTTCTGTTTACCATTTGCTTGAAAAGAAGCATATCTATTAAATATCAAAATACAAAAATTATTTTAGAGAGTAAAATCTGAGATTTTACTTTTTTGGGGAATTGTAAATATTGCTGTTAGTTTCAACCTTGAGAATTCGGTTATAAAGGTCAATTGTTGAGCAAACACCAAAATTTCCAATTGAAATATTTGTGTGGCTATGCTTCATAATTAAGCAGAATTTTTTATTAACATTATTCCACTGCTTTCAATGCGATCACTTTTAGAAAGTACAGAAATAATTTAGTGAGTGGGGAGACTCTGCAGCAAGATAGGACACCAACCTCAGCTTTAGAGATGAACAGTGAACGTGGAACACCTGGGATGCATCACCTAATAGATGCTCCAACAGCTCAAGGGAATGCACAAATTAATATTCTGTGATTGGTATATATACTATTGGTATATAGTGCAGATCCCTAGGCTATGATTATGGTGGATTTGTACTGGGATGGTTCCCTGTTTTCTTGTTTGTACTCTTTTTTTCCCTCCTTGGATTTCAAATTGTTCTTAGGACAGAAACAAAGCAAGTAGGGCCATCCAGCTCACTCTCCATTAGGAATACCTCTGGAAGACTGGTAGAAGGGATAAAATCAGTATCACCACTTCAGCTCTTTGGCCATCTCATCCAGAAAAGTCTTGTGTGTTGTTTTCCACTGTTGTTTGTCCTTATTTTCCTTTCCTGTTTAATGGACAACTTTAAGACTAAATCTGATTGAGTCCTGTCCTGAAACTCAAAACCTCTAGGTTCTCAGACACTGAAATATCAGCCACAAGGACAAGTGAGTCTTCTAAAAACCAGCATTAATGTGGTGCCAGGTGGAAATAAATGTGACTTTCCCCCTTTTGTAAAAACAGATTCTGCTTGCCATAGCCTTGTCATTATTCAAAAAAAAAAAGCAAACCCAGTCAGATTTCAGTGTCCATTAAAGAAACTGCTTCAGCAAACACTAGAAACTCCTTTAGAATGAATTTTTTTGTCTCACTTCAGATTCCATTTCCAAGATTTTTGTCCAAAGTGTCTACAGATATTTTCATAGCCTCCAAAGTATTTAAAGCAGAACAGGACATTTGAAATAACTGGGATTTTTTTACTATTATCATTTTTATTTTCTGTCTTTCATGATAATCAAAAGTCCTTTCTTTGAAATGGTTAGCAGAGGAAAAATGCATTTTACTGGGGTCTTTGGCACTGTGCATTTATAGGTGATAGAAACAACATGCCCTGCTGGAGGAAAGGAGCAAAGGAGATGGTATCTCCTCTGGGAATTTTCTCATATAAGCTGGAAACTTAGATCCTGTAGTCTAAAAGAGGGCTTTCCTCTTACAGATCAGCTACTCTGTACAATGGATGCATTCTGCCATCTAGATATATTCCACTGAGCTTTTGATAATCTCGAGCATTTCTGATGCTCCATTCAGTTTAAAAATTATAGATGCATTTTGATGCTCCTTTTACCCTGCTTTACATTTATATGCAGTTGAATGGTGAAAAAGTAGTTCAAAGAAACACAATTTCGAAGACAAGAGTACACCAGAGTCATTGAAATGCATGCAAGAGTGTATGCCTGTATACTCTACTAATGCTTTCCAAAGCACTTCATAAATTACTAAATTTTAATAATTGATGGTGTAATCTTGAGTAAAGCAGTCACTGTGTTTTGAAGCCAGAGTATGACCAGTATGAAATACCACCATCAGGTCTAAGTAAGAAACACAACAAATTCAATGCTGTTGAAAGATTATGTTTTATACAATTTTTCATAGTGACATTTTAAATATTATTCAGAGATGAGGTAATTAGGAATTCATGCCATTGGTGAGAAAGATTGGCCATACGTTATTGAAAGTTGCCTATATAGATCATTTCACTTTACAGGGTATCTTTAAGTATAGAATTTTAGTGCCCACACTGTCCATAGATAACTTTATTCTCTCTGCCTTGAAGGGAGATTAAATAATTTTTTGTTGTTCAGCCATGTTATCTAAGTAAGACAAAATTATTTGCCTCTATAAACAGACCCATTTCTCTGGATAAAGGCAAATAATAATGGAAAGAGTCAGAAAGATACCTGCCTGAATTGCCTGAATATTTGTTTGAACCAGAAACACCATCTAACAATCAAAGAGTTTAGTTCAGTGATGACTATTTCTCTGCAAGCTACTTTATTTTTACAGTTAATGTAAGTTCACTGGCTCTCTGCTTAAAAATTATGAGGATCTTCCTTTAAAATGTTGTGAATGTTTTTACTTTTGCTTGTCTATTTTTTTTTTAAAGTCAATTCCTGATTTTTATTTTTCATATAGAGAGATGAATCCATGAGAGAGAAATTTTGGAAGGTTATTTGCGATGTCAAGGGTTGAATGAAAGAAATTATGCTCTCTCTCCTCTGGTTGTCACTACTTTGCCTGGTATAGTTGTGTGCTGGTTTGAAAGCAA
>VYXD01011677.1:0-13982 GCA_013397195.1 Hylia prasina
CTAACAAGACTCTACCTTGTCTACCTCTATTCTGTATTTAACCACAAGCATACACAACCAGCTATCCAACTAGTTATTATACAGATGCCAACTGTAACTACAATTACTATGAACACTTTTATCCAGGCCCAGTTTCGTTACCATGAGGTAAGGGTGTGGAAGATATAGTCAAAGTTTAAGGTGCTATTTCTGAAAGTTACTTTATGTAAAATTTGAGTCTGCTTCCAAATTTCAGCCAAATCCTTCTTAATTCTTCCACTCTGGTCCACATAAGAACAACAAGTGGTATTAATAATAGGACATATACCTCTTTGTGCAGCCAGTGTGAAATTGAGAGCCATTCTGTTCTGCATAACCATGAGACTGACCATGGACTTCCTGTAAGGCTGAAACTGCATCTACAGTCTGCTGTTCAATATGTTGAATAATGGCTGAGATGTTTCTAACTGCCCTCTCCAGCTTGACTATTCTGAAAGAGAGAATGAGAGTTCTGATTATACTATGAAAACATTGAATAACATTCAATGAGGGCATTAATAGATCTTTGCCTCCTCCCATTTGGATTTTCAATATGATCAAATACTTTTATATTTGGAATTACAGCACCAAGGGCACAAAGCTGAGCTTTATCTACGGACAAGATTTTCCAGGCCTTATTGTCACATATCCAGTACCACTCTGTCCCAAGTGGTTGAATAGTCTCCATGATGTCAATTCCATTTTTCCTCACAGTTTGTGGGCTTATTCTTTCCATGAAGCTGGTCTTAAGGTAGTATGAAGGGAAAATGGCCTTTTTCTGTGGCATTTACAACTGCACAGGACACTGTGTCATTCCCATAATCTATTAGGCCACTCAGGGAGGCAGAAGAGTATTACTGACTTGTCCCACCTTTTGGTATGTTTTGCTTCCGGTAAAACACCAATCAGTGGCCAGTTACTACTCCCATCTAAAGGAGGCAATTGAGTACAAATCCAGTAATTGTTCTTATTAATATCTTTGGATACATTTTGGACTATGCAAATTGTGAGGCCAACCCTGAGTCACAGTTTCATCAGCAAAGCAATTTCCCAGTTGGGGACTTGTTTTCCCTTTTTGATGACCTCTGCAATGCATAATAGCTACCTCTGAAGGCTTCCAAATACTCTGCAGGAGTGGGAGGAGATGCACTGTTCAGCACGCTTAATTTCATTACCTTCAGCAGTTAGTAGCCCTCTCTCCTTCCAAATGGCTCCATGAGCATGGACAACACTAAAGGCATATTTGGAATTAGTCCATATATTCACCTTCTTTCCCTCACGCATTGTCAGTGCAATGCGTTCAGCCTTCTGTGATGATACATCTGAGGCAAGGCTTTTGCCTCAATCACTGTATCCCTGGTTGTCACTGCATACCTGTAATTTGCTTACCATTTCTCATGAAGCTACTTCCATCTGTATACAGTTCCCGGTCTGGATTCTCCAGAGGCACGTCCTTCGTGTCTGGTCTGCTGGAATAGGCCTCTTCTATTGTCTGTGAACAGACATGCTCAGGCATGTTGTAAATTAATGTAGATGACAAAAACATTGCAGGATTTACAACAGATGTTTTTAGAGTAACATCATCCCATTCCAACAAAACAGAGTGATATTTAAGCATTCTGCTAGGAGATAGTCGGTGTCCCCCCTTTTCTTCCAGTAAATTTATCAGTGCGTGGGACACATACTGAGCTTTGTGCTGTCCAAGAGTGAATTTACAGGCTTCTTATATCAGGATGATGGTAGCTGCCACAGCTTTCAAACACCCAGGCCACCCTTGACTAACACTGCCTAGCTGTGTTGAAGAGTAGAACACAGCCTTTCGTTGATGTCCAAGGTGTTGCACCAGTACCCCCAAAGCAACATTCAGTTGCTTGTATGTAAAGAGTTCAAAAGGCTTAGTTGTCAGGCAGCCCCAAAACTGGGGCTGACATCAAGGAATGTTTCAGCTGTTTAAATGCAGCCTTTGCATTCTCTGTCCAGATGATGCTTCCCTTCTTGGCTGTCATAAGGGCTCCATACAGAGGTTTTACCAGTAGTCCATAATCCGGTATCCATAAGCGACACCATCCTACCATTCCCAGGAAGGCTTGCATCTCTCTCACAATGTGGGGTTCTGGAAGATGGCAAATGACTTTTTTCTGTTCTCTACTGAGTTGTTGATGTCCACAGAAGATTTCTAGCCCGAGGTGGACTGTTTCCCTGGCAACCTGTGCCTCTCTTTTGAGACTCTGCAAGCACTTAGTCCCAAGAAGTTCAACAGATATACAGTAAGTTGGATGCAGTCACCTCTCATTCTAGCTGCAATTCAGATATCATCAACATATTAAAGAATAACCCCTCCTGGTTCTTGTCTTCTCCAGTCCTCCAGTTCCTTTGCCAGCTGGTTTCTGAACATTGTTGGGCTGTTTTTGAATCTCTGGAGCAGAACCGTTCCCATAAACTGGGTTTTCCTCCCTGTCTCAGGATTCTCACTCAAAAGCAATGAGTTCTTGGCTATTCTTATGCACAGGAATACAGAAAAAGGCATCCTTGAGCTCTAAAACAGTAAACCAGTCTAATTCATCTGTCAGCATGGTCAAAAGAATGTAGGGATTTGCTACAACTGGGTATATATCTTCTGTTATTTTGTTAATTTCTCTTAAATCCTGCACTAATCGATAACTCTTACCATCAGCCTTCTTTACCAGAAAGATTGTGTGTGTTGTATCTAGATTCATATTCCACTAATAACCCAAATTTAAGGAACTTCTCAGTTACAGATGCCAATCCCCTATGGCCTTCATACTTCAAAGGGTATATTGTTGCTGCCTTACCAGCAGAGCCCCTAATTTGAGTGTAATACGCACAGGCTCAGCTGTTTTGGGTCTCCCAGGAAAATCATTGGCCCACACTATTGGAATGACAGCATCTTCAACTTGGGAATTTTGCCATAATTCGCTTGTATGAAAATAGCAGCTACTTTGACAAATTTAGTTTCACGAATTATAACTTTCACTCCCCCTGCTTTGGAAAATGTGATTTCTGCTTCTAATTTCTCCAATAAATCCCTAATAATGCCTTTGGAGAGTTTGGCATATAAAGGAATTGGTGAATCATGCAGTGTTTTCCTAAGTTAAATTTTAAACATCGGAAAAAAAGCCTTATTTCATGGACCCTGTGAAGGCCCTGTGGCACCGATCACATTCACAGTATCTTGACTCAGTTTCCCTTTAAAAGCATTTAACACAGAATATGTTCCCTCATATTTACCAGAAATTCAACATCATCTTTCCCCAGCTTAGTTACAACCGAAGGTTCTGCTGGAGGGCATAGTCCCTTCAATCCCCGTAAGTTCCCATTCACAGCTATTTCAGGTACTGGGGATGCAGTCCTTTTCACCTGTGACACCCGTTCTTCTAGTCTCCATTTTTCTTGCAAATAGCACATTAATCTTTCTCTAGAGGAGGAGTACTCCTTTTCAACCCATTGGATTACTTTCTCTGATCACCCCTTTTATTCTGCTGGTGTCTATCCCTGTCAGTTTAATCTCTATTTTGATATACCTTCCAGGCTGTATTCAACAATTTACCTATGTTGTGCATCTCAATCATCTTTGGCAGCTTTTTCTTTATGTCATCTGCAGATTGGCCTATAAACAAATAAACTAGGCGGGTCTGCTCTGCAGGTGCCTTGAGGTCCAGATTTGTGTATTTTCATGCAGTTTCTTTAAGCCTGTTCAAAAAGTCTGTAGTGGTTTCATTTCTGGTATTTTGTGCCTTCATATAAATTTGGACCAATTCACTGCATTAGGGATGGCATGTTTTAGGCCAAGCACTATCCAATTTTGATAACGTTTTAACTTTGCCATTTGTTCTGCCACATTAGGGTCCCATCCTGAGTAAGTTAAAGGGAAAAATATCGTTAATTGGCCCTTGAAGATTTCCAGCTGTAATCTGAGTCTCTATAGCAGACATAACAGATATAGCAGTCTTTTTAACCATCTCTTTTTCTGTTTCATCTAGTAATCTAGTCTAACATTACATTCAGGTCATTCCAGTCTGGGTTTTATGTCTTAATAGCCCTATTGACAAGATTAGCTACCTTCTCTAGATTGTCTACATATTGTCCAACTGAGCCTTTCCACTGCTGCAGTTCTACGAGGGAAAACTATGTTTTTATGTAAATCACATCTTGATTCCCCACATCTTGGCTTAGAGGTCCTTGTAGGGCAGGCTCCTCCCTTTCTGATTTATCCTTTTTAGATCTGGTACGTTTTGCTACTGGGTCGGTTTTTCTATGGCCTCTCGGGCTGCTTTTCCCCTTCTCACTGCAGTGGCTGCAGCAGTTTTGTCCTCGGTTTCATCGGCGGAGGAGCCACCTGTACGGGAACCACCCAGCCCACTTTTAACTGGGTCAGTTCCGCTGGTACCGGGGTTACCACGGCTGAGGGCCGGCCGGGGCGTGCTCCCCTCGCTCCGGCGCTAACGGGGCCGGGCCTTGCCCCGTCTCCGCCCCGTCACCGCCGTCGAGGGCAGTGCCGGCCCTGCCGCTATCTCCGCCCCTGTCAGCACAGGCGGGCAGGATGGCGGTGGCGGGACCCCCACCAGAGAGGGGAACAGTCGGGGCGGCAAGAGGGGGGTGCTGCTCACCCTCCCCGTCAGAGCGGGCGCCACCATATCCACGTCAGTCATGTCGGACTTACCGACACAGACCCGGCTAGCAAGAGGCTCCTCCTTTTGATGCTTTGTCTTTACTTTGTCTTAGAACCGTCGCAAAACAGCCTTTTCCAGGTTCGTATGTCTCTGATCTGTCTGAGAATGTTGCAAATAGCTTAATTCTTGCCATCTTCTCTCAGACCGAAATTCTGATAATTCTATTAAGGCACTTTCTAGGCTGCCAAAGTGACGCCACGCCCCTCCTCCTACTTTTTGGATCAGTCAGATTCCTGTACAGAGTCGAGTTAATTCTTCCGTGATAAGAGGCGTTCTCCTGCCTGTCAGGGAATGCCAATGTTTTAATATCAAATCTCACAGGGAGTCACCGGCTATGTGCATTCCTTCATTGGAAGATACACACCCCATGTTCTTNAACACAACAAAGAAAACAAAAAACAAAACACCAAAACCACCACCCAACCAACCAACCAACCAAAAAAAAAAAAACCAAACCAAAAAACCCACGCTGAGAATAAAGCTACTAGCCGCAGACTCCAGTCCGGGATTCGAACTCACACTTCCCACTCCCAAAGCATATTACTAAGTTTTGTGCAATCCTTTTGAGGACTCAGTGTAACCACCTTCATAAATACATGGAGCTCCAAGTTATGGGCAACCATTTTTGTTTCCAGTGCTGGAAGCAGAATCTAATCTGGCTGCTTGAATGGTTTGGGGGCTTTTTTGATGTTCCAGCCTAATGTGTTTACTCAGGGGCTGTAGGGGACACAGGAATTCATCAGGACTCTCTGCCCCAGGT
This sequence comes from Hylia prasina, assembly GCA_013397195.1. Taxonomy (NCBI): domain Eukaryota; kingdom Metazoa; phylum Chordata; class Aves; order Passeriformes; family Sylviidae; genus Hylia; species Hylia prasina. The sequence continues at coordinate 5,470 of VYXD01011677.1, forward strand.
CCCTGTCTTCTCTAGAATCCATTTCTAAGGTATTTTATCAGAACTTCAAATTTGTATTTATTTTCTTGGAACCTAGATAGTTGGATCAATAGAATTAGCTACCCAATATTAACCAAATATTGTCTAAAACCCCCAGTTCAGCATCTTTCTGCTGTTAAGAAAATGTGTGAACACAGTTGAGCACAGTGACTTCGTTAAGTGCTTTGATAGTACAGAAAGGAATTTTCTCTGTACAGTAAATTACAATAGCATCATAAACATGGATAAAGACTTTGATCAATTTGAGTCAGGAAAGGAACATCTCTCATTACCAGGCATGAGAAAAAAATAAAAGTTGAACAGTTTTTATTACCTCCCTGAAAAAAAATGCATCATCCTCCATATTAAAGCTGTTGATTTTCCACAAAATTGGATGTTAGTCTGTCAATTAGTTTGGTTTGTAAAACCTCAAGTTAGAAAGAAAACCTACCTGTAAACAAAGACTGAAATATGATGGAAGATCATTAAGCAAATATGGTTCCAAACAGGCATGCCTTCTCTTGGAGTTTCTGAAACATGTCAGAAGAGAACATTTGATCTTGGGTCAGACAGCATCGGTGTAGTGTTCACAGTGATGTCATGTTGCGACAGTGGAATGATATCATATTGTTACCTACTTACTCATGACAAGAGTCATTTCGTTTGAACCACTTTTCAATTCTCATATTGTGCTCTTTGGGGTAAGCACCGAGCCATTAGCAGCGTGATCTCTTACAACTGCGATGGCAATTATATGTACCTCATTGTCTAAGAAGACTTTATATAAAAAATCAGGCTATAACTGCTGTTTACTTTGTATATGTTTCATTCACTCTAATTCTGAGTTTGCTTTGTTCCTCTGACCTGGTTAGAAATACAGTGAACAATATTGACTTTCACCACCAATTGCTCTATACTGTCTTTCGGGATGCTGTTCCAGCAGATAGCCATTTGCCTCTGTTATACAGGTAATAAGTTATCTTTAAAGATATATGGCAGTCCTGGCTTAGAGACAGTATTCGTCAACTTTGTATTCCCACTAAAAGAAAAACCAACATATGCTTCTCCCGTTCCCTTCCATCCAACTGGAGGCACCAAAGGCAAGGACCATGGATTAAGAACAATTTACAGCAATGAGATAAGAAAATGAACAGTACCAGCACTAATATTAGTAACAGAAGTGTACAAAAGAGAGTAATTCACATGCAAAAATTGTAGCAACAGACCTCACAACAATAAACAACATAGGGTAGCTTCTGCTACATTTCTCAACTGGAAGGAACCTTGTCTTGCCAGAAGAGTCCCTTCACCGTGCCCTGTCAATGATATCAGGTGATAGAGAATAACCTCTGTGTCCTAGCCATGCTCCTCCTGTCTACCTTTAAATTTAATCCTGCCCTGGCTAGAACCAGAACAATGCCAGTTAGAAACTATATTTTTGAATTTGTTCTTAGTTTTCAGAAACTTCAAAATCNCTTGCCATCTTCTCTCAGACCGAAATTCTGATAATTCTATTAAGGCACTTTCTAGGCTGCCAAAGTGACGCCACGCCCCTCCTCCTACTTTTTGGATCAGTCAGATTCCTGTACAGAGTCGAGTTAATTCTTCCGTGATAAGAGGCGTTCTCCTGCCTGTCAGGGAATGCCAATGTTTTAATATCAAATCTCACAGGGAGTCACCGGCTATGTGCATTCCTTCATTGGAAGATACACACCCCATGTTCTTACAAAAAAANCCCCAGGTCCCTGTCTTCTCTAGAATCCATTTCTAAGGTATTTTATCAGAACTTCAAATTTGTATTTATTTTCTTGGAACCTAGATAGTTGGATCAATAGAATTAGCTACCCAATATTAACCAAATATTGTCTAAAACCCCCAGTTCAGCATCTTTCTGCTGTTAAGAAAATGTGTGAACACAGTTGAGCACAGTGACTTCGTTAAGTGCTTTGATAGTACAGAAAGGAATTTTCTCTGTACAGTAAATTACAATAGCATCATAAACATGGATAAAGACTTTGATCAATTTGAGTCAGGAAAGGAACATCTCTCATTACCAGGCATGAGAAAAAAATAAAAGTTGAACAGTTTTTATTACCTCCCTGAAAAAAAATGCATCATCCTCCATATTAAAGCTGTTGATTTTCCACAAAATTGGATGTTAGTCTGTCAATTAGTTTGGTTTGTAAAACCTCAAGTTAGAAAGAAAACCTACCTGTAAACAAAGACTGAAATATGATGGAAGATCATTAAGCAAATATGGTTCCAAACAGGCATGCCTTCTCTTGGAGTTTCTGAAACATGTCAGAAGAGAACATTTGATCTTGGGTCAGACAGCATCGGTGTAGTGTTCACAGTGATGTCATGTTGCGACAGTGGAATGATATCATATTGTTACCTACTTACTCATGACAAGAGTCATTTCGTTTGAACCACTTTTCAATTCTCATATTGTGCTCTTTGGGGTAAGCACCGAGCCATTAGCAGCGTGATCTCTTACAACTGCGATGGCAATTATATGTACCTCATTGTCTAAGAAGACTTTATATAAAAAATCAGGCTATAACTGCTGTTTACTTTGTATATGTTTCATTCACTCTAATTCTGAGTTTGCTTTGTTCCTCTGACCTGGTTAGAAATACAGTGAACAATATTGACTTTCACCACCAATTGCTCTATACTGTCTTTCGGGATGCTGTTCCAGCAGATAGCCATTTGCCTCTGTTATACAGGTAATAAGTTATCTTTAAAGATATATGGCAGTCCTGGCTTAGAGACAGTATTCGTCAACTTTGTATTCCCACTAAAAGAAAAACCAACATATGCTTCTCCCGTTCCCTTCCATCCAACTGGAGGCACCAAAGGCAAGGACCATGGATTAAGAACAATTTACAGCAATGAGATAAGAAAATGAACAGTACCAGCACTAATATTAGTAACAGAAGTGTACAAAAGAGAGTAATTCACATGCAAAAATTGTAGCAACAGACCTCACAACAATAAACAACATAGGGTAGCTTCTGCTACATTTCTCAACTGGAAGGAACCTTGTCTTGCCAGAAGAGTCCCTTCACCGTGCCCTGTCAATGATATCAGGTGATAGAGAATAACCTCTGTGTCCTAGCCATGCTCCTCCTGTCTACCTTTAAATTTAATCCTGCCCTGGCTAGAACCAGAACAATGCCAGTTAGAAACTATATTTTTGAATTTGTTCTTAGTTTTCAGAAACTTCAAAATCTTTTGAGACTGAGAATCCCGTATATCTTACATTTTCCCAATAATCACACAGGCACTGGTAGTGCCTCACACAACTTGACACAGGAGGAGGAAGGGGAGTTGGGAATGAAGGAGACAAGTTGAGGCTGGGAAGAAAAGTAGGTAAGTGTCTTTGATTCTTACCACCAAGAAAATTCAACTTTCCCAAGATGAGTCTGTTTTATTTATGACAATAATTGGTAAGCTGTCACTCTGTCTTTATCTCAGCCTATGAGCTTTTCAATCTTATTTTATTTTCCCTCGTTGTGTGGAACAGTAGTGAAAGAGCCCCTGGGTTGGGTGGGTGTCTGGCAGCCATCCAAGATCAACAGACCACATACAGCATGGTTGCTTTAGTCCATGTGCTACAGTAAAACTTGAGCCTTTGTTAGACTGTTCATGGGGTAATGTAAAATGAGCAGGCACTATATCCAACAACTAAGCAACTTAAATAATGGCTAAAAATTCCAGCATCACCATGTCATTATACCTTTAAACTGAAACAAACAGTATGGTTTGTACCTGTAATGTTCTTCCAAGTTGGGGATCTGAATTTGCAGGCTATCAGTGCTCAAAGAAAGCGATCTATTAATAACGTTACATAAAATACACCAAAAGGTTTTTCTTACATTGAATTTATATCAGCAGTTAGCACATTGGAGAACACACAGAAATGCCATTCCTTGAATTACAGAATCATAAAATGGTTTGGGTTGGAAGGGATGGACAGTTGTTTGCTCTGGGGGCTGCAAGTGTACATTGCTGGGTTATGTCCAGCTCCTCATTCACCAGCACCCCCAAGTCCTTCTTGACAGGACTAGTCTTGATCCATTCTCTGCCCAGTCTGTATTTGTACCAGGGACTGCACTGGATTCCTCTTTGATATTTTTCTCTGCCAGTACAAAGATTTATTTATGACTTCTCTAGACAAAACGAAAACCGGGTATTTAAGCTCAAAGCAGGGGGAAAAGGCCTTGAAATTATGTTGATCAGAACAGTGGAAAAATGAGTGAGGAAGGAACAATCTGCTTCCAGATTGTGACATTATTTGCAGTAAAATCCAGGGGAAAAAACCCCTTGTTGATCAAAAAATCTATTTAGGCAATTCTTAGGTACCATCAAATAAATACCCGATTAGAACAAGGACGCTTTATTCTATTTACTCCTACTCCTGTATTTCTATACTCCTAGTCTTCTATTTCTATACTCCCACTCCTTCATTCCATATCCCCTCCTACCTCGACAGGCACTGAATGTGATGCTGGATTTTGTCCTTCAACATTTTTCAAATGAGCCTAAGATTGGCTGGGTACCAGAGTGCTTCTTTTTCTGAGTTGGGCAAATGTTTCGGTAATTTATTGTGTCACTGCTGTGAAAATGGGTTTGTCCTTGCCTAAAGTTCTGAAAAATATTACTCTTGGGAAAATGGGATGTTCTTCTTTGTTTTCTAAATACTATCAACCATATATACATTTCAGTTAATTGCTAAACTCCTAATCTTTTAATTTTCTCTACAACTATCATCTTGAGAAAGTTCAAGCAGCATTGCAGAATCTTTATTTCTTACTGTAATTGATGAAGCTTCCTTATCTAGTTTTTGTTCAATTTTTAGTTTGGATTCTATAGAATAATTCCAGCTCTTACTTCTGAAAAACTTCACTCCTCCAAGGTTTTTAAACAATAATTTTAAAATTTTGCTATAGTTTCTTTACTTCATCCCAACTGCTGCTTGCAGTGAATCCAAAATAGTGAATCCAAAAACAGAATCCAAAATCCAGGCTCTTTTAAATAGTTAACACATACTAGATGAATGTTGTATGACCTCTAGAACAGCATCCAGCCCAGTATTAAAATCCTCTGTAAATAAAAAGAAGGTAAATCTTCCCTGGAAGAGAGCTAATAACAAGAAAATTTGTTATTACATGTATCATATGAAGAAAACTGATTCTGTATTAAAAAGCTTTTTTTGTTGTTATTTTTGTCTTTTTTTTCCTGGAAAACCACTACCTCTGAGCACAAGCAAATGGCTTTTCATTAAATGTAGGCCAAAGAAGAAGACTGCCACAGAAGAGGTATTTCTTTTGATAAAATAGGTGTTCATGGGAGTTTATTATTTTTGATTGAGGAAGCGGTAGATTTGGCACCAAAAAAATTATTCTACTCAGAATGCAAAATAGACACAATTAGATGCTTTTATAATGCTTAACTCAAACTTACAGCTCAAAAGGGGCTTCTTGGAGTTGTCACTGATAACTCTACCAGCAAATTGTGCTTTAGCAGCTGAAAATACAGTCAGATGTTGACAATCACCAAAACAGTGCTGAAAACAGGTCCGACACACCAGGTTGGGCCTAAATCTAAATGAGCCTGTGGGTTCTAGGTACAATTTCCATTGCAGTTTTCTTCATTGCAATAAGCATGTAGTGGAGTTAGAGAAAGCTCAGAGACTGGGTGACTGAAACAGTCATATGGTGGAGCAGCTGCTCTGCAAGAAAAAATCAGAAGGATCAGTTCAATTTATTGATCTCTTAATTCTCTGTTTTTGAAAGGAAGTTGTGTCTAGAAGTCTAAAATGGCTAATGGATTACCCCAACAGGAAATCTCAGAAAGTATAAAAAAAACTCTGAGTCAGAGCAAGGGCATTTAATGTTGCACAGGCAATTGCTATTAGCAGAAAAAAAGAATTTAATATTGTCCTGGTTCTGGCCAGGACTGGGTTAATTTTTGCAATAGCCAGGCGGAGGCATGTCTAGGACATGAAAGTTATGCTATGCCACCTCACATAATTTTCTGGGATGGAAGGGAAGGGGCCCTTCTGGTTCAGGTAGCTTGGGGGTGGTGGGGTATTTTTGGGTGGTCTCTGTATGGTGAGCAATCATGTTTGAATGGTTTGTCTCGTCCACTGTTATTAATATTGTTGCTGTTACTGTTTGTTTTCTTATTGCTGTTTCCAGTAAATGGTGCTTATCTCAGCCCATGATCTTTACCCTTTGTACCTCCAATTCTCCTCTCCAGCCACCCATACAGGCAGGTGGAGGAGAAGGGTAGTGAGTGAGCAGTACAGGGTTTCAAGTGCTTCAATGGGAACACTAAATAGGGCAATACGATTCTTAAACCATGACAAATACATATTGCATAAAAATGTCAAATGGGATTAAACTAGTAATGACAGAATAATGAACAGGAGAACTCAAAGTATTTTTGTAATTATGCTCTAAATAGTTAATGAATTAATTCAGTTTCTTGACTTGGTCCAATCTTACCCAGCATAGCTCTGGAACAGGTCTGGCAATGAAAGTCATATGAGAACATTTTCTGCCTGTGCTGGCAGTTGCCTCTGCTTGGTCTTCTTCTGGTCAAAGTGCACAGGCATTCAGAGGGGATACCTGGCTGTTCAGCAATGGTACCAATTACAGTAGGTTCCTGTGTGTCTTGCTTCCCTTACAGTGCCTGGGAGATGTTTTATCTGGAAAAATTTGTGTTCTTCAGGCATTAGAATCCCCTTGCAACACCATCTTATGTGTTAATATAATAAATCTGGAATGAGGACAGACAATATTTCTCCTTTCAAATTCTCCTTGAAAGTACGTATTTATGTATATACATATTTTTTTCTGTGTGATTAAGTCCATTGTTACATACATTTAACCAGCAGATAAAAGGCATATTTCTTGATATAAGCCATTGATACATCTATCTCTTGATAGAACTGTTGATCAGTACCCTCTGGATGTGACCATCTAACTAGTTTCTTATCTATCTAACAGTCCAGTCACCAAATCCATCTCTCTTCCATTTAGAGAGAAGGATGTTGTCAGGACTGTCTCAGACACTGTACAGAAGTTCAGATAAATGGCATCTATAGCTTTTCCCCTGTCCACTGATGTAATCACTCCATCACAGACCACTGGCTTGGTCAGGAAGACTTGTCTCTGATGAAGTCATGAGGTCATGAACAGGAGGAAGCACCTCCCTGTTCTCCCTGTGCTTTAGCACAGCTTCTAGGAGGATCTGTTCTAGGGTCATCCCAGGCACAGAGGGGAGGCTGACAGGGTAGTAGTTACCAGGGTCCTCATTTCTACCCTGTATAAAGATGGACACAATGTTTTCCCTTTTCCAGAACCCTGGGACCTCACATGACTGTCATGACTTTTCAAATATCATTGAGATTGGCTTGGCGGCTACATCAGTGAAATTGCTCAGGACTTTGGGATGTATCTTATCAGGTTCCATGGACTTACATACATTCAGGTTCCTCAGATGGTCACAAACCTTACCTTTACTTACAGTGGGAAAGACTTTTCTCCCTCAGTCTTCATCCTGCTGTATATTCACTTGAGAGATGTGAGAAAAGAGGTTGCCATTGAAGAATGAGGCAAAAATATTGTTGATTATTGTTGATTGTTGAGTGTCCTCCTCATCCATTGTAACTACTTTTCCATCATTGTTTATCAAGGGGGTTCTCCTTCTCTGACCTTTGCTTTTTGCCTAATGTGTCTGTAGAAGACCTCTTGTTATTCTTTGCATCCCTGGATAGGTTCAATTCCAGCTTTGTCTTGGCCCCCATCACCCCATCCCTATCACAACTGGACTTCATACGCTTCCAAGGTCACCTATTCTTGTTTCCACTGTGTGCATTCCCTTTATGTTGACCAGCAGTCTCCTATGCAACCATGCCAGTCTCCTGCCTTCCTTGCCTCATTAGTGACAAGTGGTGTCCCTCATGGGTCCTTATTTGGGCAGCATCATTTAAAATCTTCATTAATGACACAGACAAAGGGACTGAGTGTTACCTCAGCAAATTTGCTGGTGACACCAAGCCAGGTGGTGCTGTTGCTACATGTGAAAGACAAATGCCATCCAGAAGGACCTGGACAAGCTCAAGGAGTGGACCCATGGCAATCTCATGAGGTTTTACAAGACCAAGTGCAAGGTGCTGTACCTGGGTTGGGGCAACCCCTGGGTCCAACACAGTCTATGGGATGAACAGATGGAGAATAGCCCTGGGGAGAAGGACTTGGGAGTGCTGGTGGAGGAGAGGCTGGACATGACCCAGCAATAAGCACTCACAGCCCAGAAAGTCAAACATGTCCTGGGCTGCATCCAAAGCAGTGTGGCTAGCACGTTGAGGAAAGGGATTCTAGCCCTCTGCTCTGCTCTGCTGAGACCCCACCTGATGTCCTGCATTCAGCTCTGGGGTCCCAGCACAGGAGAGACATGGACTGGAGAGAGGCCAGAGGAGG
>VYXD01011677.1:18910-48610 GCA_013397195.1 Hylia prasina
GGCGGGCCCGCGGCGCGGAGGGGAAGCGGGGGGCCGGAGCTTGCCGTAGTCGGTTCCGGGAAGGTGGGCCTTCGGGGCCTGGGGCGGCGGGGCCGTTGTGGGTGCGGGAGCGACTGGCTGATACCTGCTCCCGGCCGCCTCTCGCGAGCCCGCGGAGTGGTGGCGGACAGCGCAGCCCCCTGTTGATGCCCGCTCACTGTTGTGCGATCTGAAGTGGTTCCCTGAGTCGGTGTCGGTCCTGAGTGGGTGCAGCATAGAAACCCCCCTATTTTGGCCCCGGGGCTAACCGGGGTAGCTGTCTGTAGCTGGGTGCTATGTTACATCCTTAAATGCAGTTGTGCAGCAGGTCCAGCAAAGGATGCCTGGCCCCGGCAGATCCGCAGGCTGCGCTTCACAAGGCGCGCCCACCCAGAGTGAGCGCGGCTCGGCCTCCCTGTGGGCGCCACAGGTCGGCAGGTGGCCGTGGCTGCTGCTGGCTGTGCTCTTTGGTGCCCTCTGTTGGCCCATCCTATACGTTTAGCCAGCTGGTTATTTTAATCTCTGCAGATTCTTAGCTTTCTGAAAACTCCTAGCATGGACCTGGATTTGTAGTTTTACTGTGTGCTGTATATTTCCTGTTAATTTGTTGCCAGCTTGTGTGATGTCTTCTTGAATCCGTATTCAGTAAATAATTATCGTCTGCCTACATTCTCAGAGCCAGTCAAGGTAGTCTAAGGTGGTATCACTACCTTCGGTGCAAAAGAGTTCAAATTTATATAATTTTTTCATTTGGAAAGCATTGTGTGTCTGATTAGTTTGTCCCTTTTTCTCTCTTTCTACAAGTAGGTTAAAGTTAAATGGTAGGCCCAGGAAATTCTTTCGTCACTTAAGAGGCGTGGTGTTAAGGTGTTGCAGTGAAAGCCCCCATGAAAAGAATGTTGCTTAATATCCGGAGAAAAAAAGCTGATGCATTGCGTATTGGTACATCACCAGAAGTCATTGGTACCTTCAAAGTGATGGTCATTTTCTGAACCTGAAGTGTTCGATTATAATTCAGTTATTTTTGTTGCTGTGGCCACAGTGTGGTCATTAAATGTACTCAGTAAATTAGAATTAAAAAAAGTAAAAAAGTGTGGAAGAACTGTATTATTAGAGTTTATATCTTATTATTATTATGTTTCCAGTCATTTAGAAGCTAAAAACATATTTTTTTCTATATTATGCTTTTACAGATGACTGTCCTCACATGCTTTTATCTGTCCAGTAACTTGTCTTAATTTGACACACAGAATATTTGAGAAGATTAATTAAAGCTTTCTAGTCTGTTACAAATTAAAAAGTTTGCAATGTGAGCAGTGTTTGATATCCCGTGTGGTACACTTAATGCCATCTTGAGAATAAATAAATAAATAAATAAATGTACCTTCTAAATATACTGACAAATGTCTCTATTGAGACTGTAGAATTACTTAACCCTTAATAGCTATGTCGTAGCAGTATTTAGAGGTTATGCTTGGAAGCTGGTAATGTTTTTTCTATGTGGGTACTAAAGTATAACAAAACCTTATGCCTGAAAAGTGCTTAATGAATTTTACTGGGATATATATATCTGGTATGCAATAGCAGAAATATTTAAGGAATCGAAATTTATTATGTATGATGAGAATTTGGACTTTTAACTGAAGTAGCAGAGGAGCTCACAACTAGTTCTGTGTGTTTCCCTTGATGGTGGGTCAGAGAGCATCCAAGGCTTTTGATGCTATGAAAATCTTAAGATGAAAACAAGATCTCTGTAACAGTCAGTGCTTAAAGATCAAGGCTTTTGTGTTCTTGATGTACCTGTTAGTGTGGGGAGAATAAAAATGCGGATTAGTTGTTTTTTGGTGTTTGGGTTTTTTCCCCAGCCCTTTACTCATTCAGCTTGACTTGCACAGGTACTGAGCATTGTAAGACTTAAGGTTTTTAGCTACACATTAAAGATATGTAAATTCTATACAATATCCAGGAACATTTCCGTGTTTTGGGTATATGTGTTGAATTGGCACTGTGATGCAAGATAGTTATATATTGAGAAAAGTTTTTATCTTTTTTCCCCTTTCTTATTTTAGAGAGAAAGTTATCACATTAAAGAAATGATTGAGTCAGTCAAATTAAGAAGACAGTGCATGCTGGATTTCTACTCATATTATGAACATCTTTGTGAACTTCAAGGCTCTCTCCCACTGAAGGCTGTGAAGGCTAATGCGACTCGTGATGCTATTGATCTAATTGTAGATCACATCAAAGCTACTGATTGGGCACCGCTTCTGAATGCTCTCAGGCATAATAAGACTCTGACTTCTATTGGAATAAGAAGTTTGCATCAACATGGTCTTGAAGATTCAGGTATAAAACATAGAGTATGTTTATGTATGTGTGTTAGAATTTGTTGTATAAAACTTCTGTGTGATTCTGTGACATGGGAGGAATTGCTATGTTTAAGGACTTATTTTAATTTAAGAAAGTACACGAAAAAAAGAAGGTATTATAATTGCTTTTAAGCCAGTGGGGACTGGATTTTACTGATGTGTAGTTTTTGTTTTTTCTAGGTGTTGAAAGACACAAAACTTACTTTAGAAGGAAAATTCCAGCAACCGTGTCAAAAGACTTGACTGTCCAACTATGCAAAGCTGTGAAAGGCTGTCTCAGTATATCAGATGTGCTAAAAAATTTAGAACTGCAGGGTTTGCTTCTGAGGGAGAGAGACCTAGCACTTTTAACAAAGGTGAGAAAATAATAGTACACAAATAAATTGAAAATACACCCAGAACAAAGAATAGTAGCAACTAATCATTGTAAGTATTTGTTGCAGAAAAGGATATTTTTCTTCTAAGATATTTGTGTAGTATATACATACACAATGATTCTGCTGAGACATTTAGTATAATCTAGTCTTAACTGAATGTCTCAGAATCACAATGCTTACTATAAAGATCTTACTTTATAGTAAAGGCTTGCTATAAAGCAACATCTCTGCCACGTGTTTGAGGCATACGACACGCTTATGACTGAAACCACTGTGCAGAGAAGGGAAGTTTTGGGACACCAAGGAGATAAAAACTGGTCTTCAGATGTGTTGTTGAAAAGCTCCAGTTTGCTCGTGAGTGACTTATAGGAAGGGAGGTTTTTGCTGGTTGTCCATAGGCAAGCTTCCTCTGTGCTAAGGAAATGAATCCGCTTAAAACTAAACTTGAAGGTTTGCTTGTTTTGACCTTCATCTGAGTCCCCTAGAGTTTCTTGTAAGGAACAGAATTTGAGCAGTTTGGGTGACTTGGTATTCTTTTCTTCTTCCTTTTTTTTCCTATTTTTTCTTCTTTTTTCTTTTTATCCTTAAGGGTTTAGCCACAGCTTCATCTCTGGAGAGTGTCTCTTTAGCCCACTGTCCAATTGGAGATGGAGGGTTGGAAGGTAAGTTCAGAATCAAAACCTGTAAATACACTTCTCTCTTTTTAAGTTTTAAATAGGTATGCAAATTTTTCAGTATTTCCATTCCTGTTTTAAATTTGATGGTGATTAAAAGAACAATCTTCATTTTATTCTGCATAATTCAGTAGCATTTAAAGACTTGAATTTCTTCACTTCAGGCTAGTAAATAACTATCCTACTTTATAGTGATGTTTATACTTTTATTTAAAACAGCATTCGTATTTCTTTACTCTTTCCTGATTTGCTTATGTTTCTATAAATAAACTGAAATCAAATATGTTCTAGCTTGTTCAGATATTCTTTGCTGAACTTTGGCTCTAGAAATGTATAAACTTAGAGCACATTAAGTGTATTTAAAATGTACTCTATATTTCAGTGCTAGCTTGTCAAAGCTTTTGGCTGTTAAAGCTGCTTCCTAATAGGCCACTGAAAAAGTGTGTTCTGATAATATGGAAATGCTATGTGTAGATAACATGCATGCTTTTGTTTTCTTCAGCAATCTGTCAGAGTATAAAGAATACAGCTACTATCAGATTTGTAAACTTCACGGCGTGTAGCCTCACATGGCGAGGAGCAGAACATATAGCAAATGTAGTAAAGGTAATGCAGTCAACTTCCTTAGAATGAAGTGTTTGTAAGAACTTAGTAAATTTAATTTTTTACTTTTGGTTTAAAGCCCAAAATCCATTGAGGCACTTCAAGAGGAGCTTGTGTGAATGCCAAAATTAAATGTGCATTCTTTTGAAAGCTGTGCCTTCTTTGTATGCACAAGTAGCTTAGTTTACTTGTGTGGGATTTAAACTCACTATTTCTGAGAAAAAACCATAAATACTAGCGTAAAATATTTTCTTTAAATGAGGACTAGGCCTGTAAATGTCTGACACCTGTTTTGAGGGCGCTTCTTTCATTGTCAGTAATTTTGAAAAAATGTCTCAGGCATTTTTAAGCACTGGGTAAGAATAATCAAGTTTACAGTTAAGAAGCTACCGATTAATTGATCATTAGGCTTCTGGCTAGTACTATGTTTTAATTAGTGTTAATTGTGATTTCCATGGAAGTGCAAAATTTCGTAGTATGTATTTATTTCCTACTCAATGTGCCTCGAAAATGTTTGTCGAAAGAAGGTGATAAAGTACTTTGTGGCCAAGTTTAATAATATGTATTGCAAACTGGGCAGTCACAACAAATATGAGTTACTGGTAAAGTTTAAAAGTTAGTTATGTTTCTTGAACTCAGGAATGGTGTACTTATACAAGCATATATTTCTTACACCAGCATTGAAGCCACTGAACATGGCTTACAAAAAAAGGTAACTTGTCATCATGTCATCAGTTATGACTTTGTCATTGCATTTGGTGACAGCTTCTTTGTTTGCAAAGCACCAGGCATTAAGAAGACATAGTGAGGCTTGGGCTAAAAGCCTACGTTACAGAAGACCTGACCTTGAATATATGACAGGTTTGAGGCGGATTACTTTGAACTGCAACATGCTTGTTGGAGATAGAGGAGCAAGTGCCTTTGCAGACTGTCTGGAAGAGGACCTTTGGCTAAAAGGTATTACAGAGTCTCTTAGTAATGAACAGCAGAGTAATTCAGGAGTTTCCTTATATAGTAACTATAGACATACTGATGTATAGGTACTGAGATCTTCCACACAACATAGAACTTTGCCTACACTAGCAAGTTCTCCGTATACTTCATATCTGGTTATTACTAGTTGCTATAAGGATTTCTGCAAGATCTCTGTATCTCCATATCTCTACTACTATCTTTTCTGCTATCTCTATGTCTCACTACTGCATCTCTTACAATATAGTAGTGGAAGGCAGGGGACTTAAAATTGTCATTTATAACAGTTGCAGCCAGAGGAGTAACTCACTGTGTAGCTTGGGAAGAGTACCCTTTTTTCCAAAGAAATCTCTCTTCCTCTTTTGAAGTAACTGAATACTGTTGTGTTATCTAGTATTGTCCTCCAGTATTTTTGAGAATGAGTTTGTTCTACAGTTATATCTATTACTGTATCTAGTAATGACACAAAATTACTGATGGTGCTGGTGTAAATCATAGCATTCTGTATGTGGAATAAAATACCTGTTTTAGAGTTTTGTTTTGTAGTTTGGGGCAGGTCTACAGATACCATCCATAGTGATGGAAGAGGATCAGATTAGAGAATACTTAAACAAACTGGACAAACAGCAGTTTGTAGGTCCTATTGGGATGCATTCACAAGTTCTGAGGGAGCTGGCTGATGTAATTTTGAGGCCACTCTCAGTAGCCTTTGAAAGATCATGGCGTTGGGAGAGGGTGCATGAGGACTGGAGAAGGATAGCTAATGTCATGCCTATTTTCAAGAAGTCTGGGAAGAAGTACCCAGGAAACTACAAACCAGTCAGTCTTACTTGGATCCCTGGAAAGGCGAGGATGTGCTGCCATCCAGAGGGACCTCAGCAGGCTGGAGAAATGAGATGATGGGAACTTCATGGAGTTTAAGAAAGGAAGTGCAAAGTCCTGCACTTGGACAAGAATAATGCTGTGCGCTAGAACAGGCTGGGGCTGTGTGGCTGGAAAGCAGCTTTGCAGAAAAGGTGCTGCAGATCCTGGTGGAAAACAAGCTGTCCATGAAACAGTAAAGTGCCTCTGTTGCAAAGAGGACCCATGGTGTTCAGGTACCATTACGTAGAGACTTTGTGAGCGGATTGAGGGAGGTGATTCTTCCTCTTTACTCAGCACAAGTAAGGCCATGGAATCTGCAGTACAGGAGAGAGCTGGAGCTACTGGAAAGAGTCCAGTGAAGTGCCACCAGGATGAAGGGACTAAAGCAGCTCTGCTTTCAGAAAAGGCTGAGGAAGCTGGGACTCTTGGCTTAAAAAGAGAAGGCTCAGAGTGGGATCAAGATGTACAGATATCTGAAGGGAGGATGTAAAGGAGATGGAGTCAGTCTCCAATGGTGCCTGGTGACAAGGCAAGATGGAATGGGTAGAAATGAAAACACTGGAAGTTTTTCCTCAACATGATGAAGCCTTCTTACTTTGAGGGTGACTGAACACTGGCACAGGTTGCCCACAGTGGTTGTAGAGTGATTCATACTACCTTCTCTGCAGATGTTAACCGTAATTTCTTAATGTTGAGAAGTTCTACTTGTCTTCTTTGAAAGTAATACTCCTGTTTTTGCACATGACTGTTACCATGATGTCCTCATTCTCATGCTTCATTTTCTGTGAAATGGAGGTTTTCAGCAGGATTAATTTTTCTAGATATCACCTATTAAGTTAAATTACTAAACTAAATGCAGTACGGCCTCCACTGATTTTTTTTTTTTTTNATGTGGAATATCCAATGAGGGAGCAAGGTCATTATTAGACGCTCTTCAAACTAATACAACATTAGTGGTACTTGACATAAGAAAAAATCCATTAATTGGTATGTATCTGTGTCTGCATTTATCCTCTTTGTGTGGTTATTGTTTTTTTTCTTCTTCTGTAACTATATGGGGAAAGATAAACTGCTTTTAAGAAAAAAAGAACATGCCAGAGTAATTTGCTAAAAAATTTTAAAATGCAGGATAGGGAATGTGTACTTATTATTCAATAATCTGTTCATTCACATAAAGAGTTGTCTCTTACGGAAAATTCTTAACAAGGTGTTTTAATTCATTCTAGATCATGTTCTGATGAAAAACATTATTGAAAGAGTTCTTAAGAATGGTAACAGTGCTGATTCAGAGGTATGTTTTACATATTTTGGAATCAGTTTGGGGTTTTCTTTGTAGCTTCCATTGCATTTTTTTTTAAAAAGGGTGAATCTAAGGCAATTATTCTAGTTCTAAATAGAAGTTTGACTCAGTACAAATAAAAAAACACTATCTAGGGGAAATCCTAAAACCACTATGATGAGCATGTTACTGTATTTGGTTTTCTGGATGATTTCTTACGGAATTAAAGCTGTCACATGTAGTAAAACCTGGACATACATTTAAAGGAAAGAAAAATGGAAATGTGTGTGTATTTCAGCATTACCATAACTAAACATTGCTCCAGGACTACTGTAGGGATTTCTACTACGCGTGTCCTTGTCAACATGGTAATAATAACTTCTAATTAAAAAGTAAAGGAAACCACAATTTAAAATATAGCACTTAATTTATTTTAAAACTTATTTCTTGTCTCTAACTTCTGTAACTAAAAATTTTAAGGTGCTCTAGACTGTCCCTTCCAATGCAAACCATATATGAAAACAGAATCCTGTTGAAATACCCCCTTTCATCTTTGTCTAACAGTCCACACAGAATTCACAGTAATGTGCATAAACTGAATATCTAGATCACTTATGATTAGGTGTACTGTTGAAATATACAGAAATCTGATTCAGTTCTCTAAGGAGTCCCTGCAATCCTAGTTCTTGTGTTGGAATTTAATGCTCTTTTGGTTTTTGAAAAGTCTAAATAAAGACAGAGCTGTGGATGTGTAGGGACTGTCTAATAAATTGAAAATTTGTGTCTAGAATTTCTGTAGGATTAATATAGCTTCCCACTTCAATCTCTAGAAGACATTTTTTGAGAAGTTGAGGTTGGTTAGGAAGCAGTAATCTTTCTGCTTGGCAGATGCAATCAAAACTTGCAAAATGTCACAGGGATCACATGAAAATAACATCTGCCTGGAAATGCTACAGATAATTGGAAAGTCAAAACATGGAAAGAAGCAACTCTGGGAAATCTTCCATATGCTAAAAGATCACTTGACTCAAGACATTAGTTTTATATTCAACCAGTTAGTGTGGTGTCTTAGGTTTTATTGGCAGTGCTAATAATTCTTCATACTTCATTAACAACATGGATGAAGAAATACTGACCACTGGCTTGCTAAGTAGCTTTGCTTCTGCCAGTCACAGCTTCTTTCCTTCCATCCTGCTTTGTGTAAAAAGTGGTTCGTTGTTTTTCAGTAGCATGTAGTTGATTCCCTTCTAGGCTCTTCTTTTAGATTTGCAAGAAGAATTGTCTACTGCTAATTGATGCCTTTGCTAAAACAAAAGCTATATATTTTAGCAGCACTGTATAGCAATATAGTGAACTGGAATCATAGACATGACCAAGTGTAATAGGTGGTGAAAGTTTGAGTAGTTTCTGAGAAACTAAGAGGCTTAAGGGAAAATTCGTTGAAGGTGTCTACAAAACAGGATGCTTTGAAAACACTGGTTTTGTATTTTGCTGTCTTCATAGATGCTTAGATGTCGTACAACAACGGCAGTAGGCATCCTGCTGAGACAGGGTATGGGCTAGATGAACTTTACGTTTAACCTAGTAAAGCTGCCCTTTTAGGTGTCTAGTAAAACAAAATTAAAATGGCTTTTGCTCTTAGAAGCTTGCAATCTAATTTTAGTCTTTCTGGGTGTGTTTTAGTTTAAAATTATCAATTTGTTTGCACAGGCTCTAGATCCAGCTAGAGACACAGTGAAGTTTATACAAGAATTAAGTGAGTCCAAAGTGAAAAGAAAAGGTTTTTCTTGACAATGATAAATTTGGATTAAACTTTAACTGGCTAGAGTACAGTAATGGCATTTTAATCATTCTGATGCTTTAGATGGGAATAGCTCTGGCATACTGTTCCTAGTACTCTTATGTGGGATTTAGGGCTGTGTGAGACAAGCTTTGTGTTAATGTCATCTGTATTTTCTTCAGTGACTGGTTCAGCACTAGACCCTGTACTAGTGATGCACACTGAAAAGTAAATGCAGGGTAATTTTAGAATATCTACCAGGAGTAATTAAACTTTTTATCAGGGCAAGGGGAGCCTTTAGGAATAGAGCTGTTGCTGTAAAGAAATGAAGTTGGAAGTACAGCTGTGACCTTTGATCATCACCATCTCTTTATTTTATTTTGAGTCTTCTACTTTGTAAGGATGAATTTTCCTTACAGGCAGTAAAAATAAACTTCATATTTTTAAAAATAATGACTATATCAGCAATACAAAATCACATTAGGGAAGCTTTTATTAATCTGGAGAGCTTTGGCCTGAGCCAGTCATTCTTATCAAGCCAGTTTTCTGAGAATGAAGTGCAGAAGCCAGGGTTGCCTCTTTATAGGATTGATGCTGGGGTTTTTTTGCTATAGAGGAACAACTGGATACTATTGGATGGGATATTGTAGTGGTATTTTGGGAACACTTTCTGGTAATGTATCATCTGTGTTTGAATTTGGGCTTTGTGAGACTTCTGTTTTTTCTTGATTTTACAGTTTATAAAGTTTTCTGTAAGTAGTAGTGTTCTCTATATCTGACAAGCTACCTCTAATTTCAAATAATGACCTCTTTAACTGTGAGTTACTAAACTGATTTGTTTTTCTTAAAAAACAAAACAAAACAAATTCCAGTTTAAGTGGCTGATGTCTCCGTCTTCCAAAGATGCTTTGAAAACTAAGCCAAAGAAAAGAACCATTGTCCTAGGAAGTGGTCGGAAAGGAAAAGCTACTATTCGCATTGGTAATTATTTGCTTTTTCTGGCTGTAGTAGATTTTGTCTAGAACATTGTATCTTAATGCTTAAGAGCTTAAATTAGAAAATGTATGATGTGTTTAAATGTTAGTGTTTTACAGAACTATTGTCTCAAATAAAACCCCAGTTTCTTCTTAATTATATAATGCATCTTCTATCATCATTGGTATTTGTAGGAAACTTGCTTTTGTTTTTTAGTGCTGCTAGATGTATGGCTGGAAAAATGGTAGGATATGCTGACTTTAAAATGTGTGGAAGCATTGCATGTATTTATTCTATGTCTCCACAAGCTTTCACTTCTGCAAAGCCTGGCAGTAGTAAATTGTCTAGTTCTCCTGCTGTTGTCACCTTTCTGTAGCAGGCTGTCCTCTGCCAGAACAAACAAACATGCATTTTTAAACTGATGTACAAAATGTTCTAAGATTGTTTTTTTATAACTTCATGTAAACCTGTGTTATAAACATAAATAGTATGTTTAAAATAACATAGGGATCTTGAATATTTATAATTTAATCATTTTTCAGTAAGCTACTAAAAATTTCACTGTAATACATTTCATTGTCTCTTGTCTTCGCTCTAGTTATCTGGAAACAGAGAGGTAAGCATAAATGAAAAGAAGTCTGTACAAATAAACTGTGATGATCAGGGTGGTGGTGGGAGAAAAAAATGCCTGGCAGATATGATTGTGGAGGGTTTTGTGTTTATTTGGCTTTTTTTCTGTTTCGGGGTTGTTCGTTGTGTGCGGGGTTTTTATGTGCTTTGGGGTTTTTTTAAGAGAAGGAGGGAGTCAAGGTCAAAACTATGCTGTTTTATTATGTTCAGAATGAATGGAAGTTTTAAATCCTATTAACTAAGTTATGCATTTCTGTACCATTACAAAATCAGTTATTTTATTGATCTCAGGGAAACAATAACCTGAGTTTTAACTAGTTTAACTGTAGGAAATATTAGGTGATTAGTTTTCTACAATTAGCAGTTTCTGGCTTAAGAGAGAATGTGAGGTAGAGTGATCATCCACAATAGGTTTCTTTGCTATGTCTACTTTGATGCTGTATAATTTAAACAACAACAAAAGACCAGACCAGTGAACCCTGATTTTTCTTATTCCAAAAGGGAAGAAATTGCTGGTGTCCTGTAAAAGCAATCTGCATGAATACTAGCTTTATTTTTAACTATTTTGCCCGTAAATAAAATAATGTTCTTCACTCTGAAGCCACTAGAGGGCAGTTTGAAGCGCATAGATGTCTTTATGTCTGTGTGGACAGTCTAAATTCTGATGTAAAACAATGGAATTAGGTATCTGAAATTCGTAATGTGAATAAACCTTTTCTGCTACAAAGCTTTACCTCCTTTTTTGAAAATCAGCTTGTCTCGTGTCAGCCTAACAGCAGTTAAGTTTACCAGTTTATAACTGCAAGTTTTTGGACACAAGCAAAATCAGACTGAATTTCCTACAGTCCTTATTATATAACATAGGAAATTTTATGAACAAGTGTTGAACTTGTAAGTGAATAATAAGGTGTAATGAATACTCTTTTCTTTTGATCCTGCTCTTCAATCCAGGATTATCATCTAAAAAATCTGTAAGTCCTGGGAAAAAAAATTTGACTGTGAGAGAGAGTTACTCACCAAAACCACTACCACCAGGCACAAAAGGCTTCCTTCCTTGGCGGACTGCAGAACGTGCAAAGAGATGCAGGTGAGTTTTTCATGGTACAAGGGAAAATAGTAAACGATAAAACTTGCATGATAAATAGAGAGCAGGGTTAGCTTTTAAAAATACAATTTGAAAGTAACACACAGAATGTCATCATAGTTTTTTCTGTTTATAGTACATAAAAATACATGATAGCCATAGGAATATTCATATGCAGCAAGAAACCCCAACCACAACCAAGCCTACCCTGTCTGCTTGTTCTTTTGTTAATAATGATTTGTCAGATGTATCATAGCTAAAGAGGCAAGTTAGTGTTCTAAACTTGTAGTATGGTTGGTTTGAGATCCAGTTCAAGATGCTTAAGTATTTTCCTGGCTCTTTGCCTCTCAAAATGGAGAGGCATTATAACTATTATGTGTTACGTGTTACATGTTACATGTTACATATTATATCTATTTGAATATATAACTATTTAAACAAAAAAATGACTTAGTGCTTTATTGCAACGGTTGGTATTAAGCTTGTTTTTCAAAATGCTGAGCACCAAATTCCCCTGTTGACTTTAGTTCAAAATAATTAACTAAGATGCCTTTTGAAGATATTAATGTTAGCATCCAGTAGTGGTGCTCTAAATCATGATTAAGTAGGGAATACTAACCAAAGTGAGAATGTAATGAGGCTTAAAGGGATATAGTGCAGTGTCTCATGCTCTTTATTTACTCTTACTGCTTCATCTATCCTAGGATCTTATATTTGGAACATTATAAACCTACTTTCCTCAATAGTATGGTTTTGTTTTTGTTTTTTTTTTTTCCCCTAATTTCAGAGGTGGGACAGTGGATTGTGCTGGAGAATTGCCAATGAAGATTCAGGTACTGCTTCTCTCACATAGTGGTTTTGGTTTTAGTGGGTAGATGCCTGAAAAAAGGAGAAAATGTTCTCAACAGAATCTCATTGAAAGCTAAGATTGGAACATCCTTTTAAAGATTCTCACTCATAGCAGTGAAAAAAGGTAGTTTACCTCAGCATTTGGTTAAAGCTTCTTTGATACTTAGTTTACATCCATTTCTGTCTCTCTGTCTTTTGGTTTCCTAGTCTTAGGAGCTAGCTGAGTTGGAGTATAGGCACAATCCCTCCATAGGCAGCAAGAATAACAGCATTTTTCTCTGAAGGCTTTCTGCACCATCTTTCTGTCTTGGATTTGGATTATAGTTTTTGCACCTGTTGGTGAGCTGCTCTAGTAAACCTACCAGGAGGAGATGAAAGACCCTGTCTTTATTCTTTCTCTTTTCCATCTTGTTTCCATCCCAGAGGGATCTGATGGCTGCAGAAGCCACCAGTTATCCTCTGCTCTAGTGTAGGCGTCTCATGGAACTGCAGTCCTTTGGGAAAACATGGGCTGTCGCAGGATGCCTGTGGGCAGCAGCTCCTTTGACCCATCCCTCTGCTCTGATGCGGGTCTTCCCTGGCTGGAATGAGGGTATTGGTGCCACCATGGAACATCTCTTCCTGCTCCTAGCCTGATGTTCCCTCTGCTTTTTTTCACTCTTTTTGTTCCCACCTCTTGTGCCTGTTGGGCATTTTTTGCCTTGCAATGGGTCAGCTGGGACTGGCTATATCCTGCATGGGACAGCCTTGGCTGTGCCTTGCAGGGGCTGGCTCTGCTGCTAAATCCTCACCACAGGTACTCAACATAGGCACACCTACGATTGTTTTTTTAATACTGTTTTATGCAGATTTGTTTCAAAGTTGTATGGCTGGGCAATATGTATACATTGTAAGGGACTCTGGGAAACAATTGTATTTAAACAAAGCTTTTGATACAATTTAATCTTTGATTTTTGCTGCACATTGTAATGCTATGAGTGGGCATGTTTTTCTTTTCTCCTGTAACTAGACAGGTGTTCCTGTGAAAGTTACACTGGAAAGTGCTTCTACATCTGAAACTGAAGACACGGAAGATCCAGAGGATGTTATCCAGCAGCCTGGTTTGGCAAAATCAGTAGATAAGACTAATGTAGCTCAATATCAGCAGTTAGAGGTAAGAAGCATGTTCTGTGCCTAAGACTTCCTAAAGGCAAATTATATCAATCAAACCATGTTTTATTCAGAAGATTGTAATTAAACAAATAACCAGTTTTGGAGCAAAATTTCAGAATAACTTAATACAACTACAGTATGCATAATTTCTCTGCTGCGATCTTGAGTCATATGCAAAGATCATCTGGTGAGTGTTATTGCCTGTAGTATTTTTCAAGTACTTCTTTTAAAAAAGTAATTTAATGTTATTTCTAAGTGCTAAAATATAGTAAAGACTATTGTGTAAAAATAGTTATAAAAATAGCTGAAAGTGTTGAGTTCCATTTTGTAATTGAGCTTAGTAAACTTTTTTTCATTTGCTTTTTATTATTCCTTCTGCTTCTTCAATACTTAAAAAACATGGCAGTAGTGAAGCAGACTGTGTCTGCAAATGTCTTGACCAGGAATGTTTTTGTAAAAGGGGGTGGAAAAAAGTTATGTATGAGTGGCTCCGTAATGCTGCTGAGGTAATGTAGCACTATTGTAAAGTAACACCCTCAGCCAGAATAACTGAGTTGTTTCCAAAGTGTTAAGATTTGAATTCTGTTCAGGGAAACCAATGATTATGTCTGTAAATAAGATCTACAGTCAGTTTGGGTTTGCTGGTTGTTGTCAGAGCCCCACTGGCTGAATTTGCTGTTTGTATGTGGACTGTATACTTGTCTTTGTGAGTGAAGTTAAGTTTTAACTTGCTGTAGGTTTATCAGTAGTAGCAATGTTTAGAGTGGGATAGAGTTGTGGAAAGGAAAAGTACTGTACAAATACTGCATAAATAACTACCAGCCTTTTCAGCTGATGTATACTTTTTCTTTAGACCTTTTTCTCTTTATAATTTTGTTCAGGAAGATTTCAAGGTTTTCACATGTTGTTGGAACTTGAAGTTTTATAGCATTTTACTGTTAGTGTGCAATGTATTGACATTGTGCTGTGTGGTAGCTTCAACACTCTTACCAAGAGCACCGTGTCTGAAATCATAGAATTCCATGTCATGTGCAAATTCCTCCAAAAACCTTTTTATAGGAACTAGTGTGCTTGCAGAAAGCTTTGTTCTTGGTGTTTGAAGAGGGAAGAATTATATATTCAGGCCACACAGCAGAGGTAGGCAGTGTTTTGTGCTTTGGGGAAGGGTTGTCGTACTAACCTATTATGTGGGTGTTAGCTGTACTATTACATGTAGGGCACCTATAAGGAAGAGACAACTTGTGATTAATTTGAACTTCCTTAGAGGGAAACCTGCAAATTTTGGCAACCGACCCCAAAATTTTGATTTTTCTGTGCTTGTAAAACTCCATATTTTCCTGACTTTTTGAATTTGAAGGCCAAAATACTTTCTTAGGCCATGGTTGCTTATCAGATAGCACCATTTAAACAATCTGCACCTGATTCTGTGCCTCACCCATTGTTTCTGTTACCTTGACACAAAGCAGGTTTGACATTGACAGAATCAATCTATGAAATTGGCACCACTGAATTGTCTATTTTCCCCTGTCATTTAGTGCCTTTTTATTTCTTGCTTCAGTCTTTTTCTCTTGTGCCCTTTTTCATGTTTGATGGATCATAAAACTGTCATTAAATAGCTGTTACTGCCCAGCAGTTTGAGAGGAGAGGTGCTTTGAGGAACTGATCCAGCTGAAGAGTAGTCCAGTGAATTCGTTGGAAGCAAGCCTTTTAGTAAATGGGACAACCAGTTGTGTTAGAATGTCTTGGTTTGGAAAGACAGATGTCTGCCAGGGGAAGTCGGAGCTTCCCTTGGAATGGAAAATGTAAACCTCCTCCCTCCAAATTATAATTTTGCAATTAGGGGCTTTCAGGGAAAGATATGGGAATAGAATAACAGTTCTTTACTAGGAATATTAAAAATACAAATGTAGTAGTGCAAAAGAAAACAACCAAAGAAACAAACAAACAAAACATCCTAGAAATCCTGACAGAGTCAACTATAAAACCTGACAGCCTGTTGGTCAGGGTGTTGGAAGCAGTCCAAATAAGTCTTTCTGGCGTAACAAATGTGGTTCTGTTGGAGTAGAGATGATCCTGTAGAAGGGTCCAGTGGTGGTGACATGGGTCTGATCTTCCTCCGGAAAATCCAGTGGAAAACAGGCTGTCCTGGTGTTCCTGACTCCTAGTTTTAATCTAGGTAGTAATGGTTGGCTCCCCCCACTGGGTGGCGCACCTCACAACCAGGGGATGTAATTGTATCAGTCGTGTGGTGAGCCTTAGTGGCCCATCAGCAGAAATCTCCCTGGAGGGAGGATGGGTGGTGGAAGAGATAAGACTACCCCATTGCTCCACCTGCTTTTAACAGCTGGGCCATGGGCCATTATCAGAAGGTTCCCCCCCTGCCCCCCACCCGGAGTTATGAGGAATGGGTTATACAAGAGATAAACGGGTTTCAACAGATGGAAAATAGAATACACAGTTTTGGTTACATATTGCAACCCAAGACATTAGAATAATGATGGGAATGCGGAGTGGGAATAAACAGTAAGAGGTGGGAGTTCCTTAAACTGCTACCTTGTCAAAAAAAGCTTCCAAGCATCTCTTGATGTGAGTGAATGACCAGACTTAAGTATGCAAGTCTTGGAGAATTTGTCTACATCCTTCTGCTCAAAAAGGGGCTTTAAGCATACTACTTAATGAAACAAGTAGTAGTTGTAGGGTTTTTTTAATAAAAACACTTAGTTGTGTTTTCATTAAAAAAAAGCCTTGACTAGTGAAAGCCTAATTTCTGCTTAAATGAAAAATAAGATCTGATAAATATTCTTTCCTTCCACTAGAGGGAATCAAATGTCACAGTTGCTTTTGATGAAGTGTGTAGTTGAGGTAACTTCCATACTTTTAAATTTTAACTAGGGATTTAAACGGTAAACTTCACCCTTAATCTAGTTATCGGGACAACTCTTTCTACATCTCACTACTTTGTGAATTACAAAGAAGTAGAGATTGCACTGTGACTTACTTTTTTTTTTTAGTATGATGCAGTCAAGTAGAATAACATGGCTGATTACTTACTAAATTTTTTAAAATATAATTGAATTCTTTATACTTCAGTTTTATACTTGTGTCTAGTGTTGAACAGACATACTGCTTACAGTAATTCTGAGGGCTACCTGTATTTTTGGTATTCAATTTCATCTTAAATTTTATCAGTGCTGCCTTTCTGGGTTGTAATACTTGAAGGCTTAATCTTATGGCTTGGATGTACATATAACTCTCTGATATATTTTAATAATTTTTTTTTTTGCACAGACACTAGGGTATTGTGTCAACTAGTGAATTTATTAAAAGCATATCAAAGATTAAAGTGTACATGTACTTGTATTATAATGGTGACAAATTAGTTTCTTTAATTGTTGGCTTTGATTTGTTTATGAAATGCAGCTGCAGTGTTCAATTTTGTTATGAACTCAGCCCATAAACATGAAATACTATGTACTATATACTAGAGTGTGATAAATCAAGTTTAAACATTACTGCAAAACATCTACATTTCTGTTTAAAAAATCATGATAATTTGATTACTGTCTAGCCGTTGACCTTTGATGTTACAAACGTCGAATTGGTTTCTTAAATTTGAAGAAAAAGGTCAATGCCTTCATCTTTAAAATTGTCTAAAATCTGTTCACAACAAAAACACTACAGAACTATGGTTTCTAAAGTAGAGTTCCTAGCCTACATCCTAGAAACTTGAAAATACAAATATATATGTACACCTGCACTATAAATGGAAAGGTAAGAAGTCTAAGAAGACTGTGATAGCTCTAAGGCTAAGAAGTCTGTGATAGCTGTTACTGATCTTTAAAGCTGGAATCCTAGGGGATTCCAGGTTACATGTCAAGTTGTCATGCAGAACATTATGGTTTCTACTTTCTGTGCTCTGCTTCTGTGTCTGTTAGAGGATTTATAGCTCCCATTACTTGTACATGCTCAAAAGGAGATGGCAGTAAGATTGTGGTATTTGTGGGTGGTTCTCCTTAGATGTTTGCCTGCCGCCCTATGCCTGCAGGTTAGATAGTGCTAAATCTGTTTTGATGCTGAGACGTGAGTAAATAATGATATGACTGGCTTTCTACTTGCAGCATTTGCTTGGTTGATGCTAGTCTGGGGATTTTAGGAGTGGGCTTCACTAGAGTAGTGACAGACCAATAATCATAATTTTGAGTGGTTATCACTAGGAGAGCATTATATAGAGAGTATTCTAGAATTTGCATCTTGGAATCAGTTGCAAAAGTACCTTGCAACTTATAACACCTTTGCATATGTAGAAGATTTATCTTTACTATGCATTCTGTTGCACGCCAGTCTTCTCAGTTGATTGCTTATATGAAGTGCAGTAGTAGTGCTAGTAAAGCTTATTCAAGTAGTAGTACTTGAATAAGCTTTTACTAGCAAACAAACTATTGCAGTACTATTTGAATCTTCAGTTCTCTTTAGAACTGGTTGATACGGTGTGTACAAAAAGCAATGTTCTTTTACATATGTTTCTGTATACAAAGTGAAAGGGAGAAGTTTTGTATACTATTAATTCATATAGTCTAACCTCTGAAAAATAGAATAGCTTGATGATTTGAACAGTTTTCACCTTTTGAACCAGAAAATTGTTAAGGTGTGCAAGAACAAAAATTCTTTCTTGTTTTTCCAGTTCAGGTGCTGTAATTAAAGATGATAGTGCTCTGCTGGGATGCAAGAAAATGTGGTGTTGCAAATCCTGACTACTCTTACTGAATCTGAGATACTTAGAACTATTAATTAAAATACAAGTTTAGGAATCTCATGAATAAGACTAGAATATATTTATTAGATGTTGTGGGTTTGTTTTTATTCTTGTTAATTCAACACTAAACTTGGAATTCTGAAAAACTTTTTACTGAAGAACTAAGTGAAACCAATTAGAAAGAGTACAGTTCTTGTACTTGAAAATTCTGTATTCTTACTGCTGAGAGTACAGTTCTTTAGAATTTTGTATTCTTACAAATGTAAGAAGGAATAAAATCCTCGTTAAAGAGCCTAGTTGGAAAATCTAGATATGGCTGCTAAGGATTTCTTATTAGAGCCCAATTTCAGCTTTTGATGATGTAGATATATTTAGTTAAAAATGATGCTTGTAAAAGTGAAGGAGAAGTAGAGAAGAATATACATTCTTGATGCTTATATCATAGGCCAAAGAGACTTGGGCTGTAATTTCATGTGATCTGTTGCAATCTTACAAATCTGGTAAGTGAATCACACTTATTTCTAGTTCTCTGTCTTAATATTTTGCATTCTGGAGTTGTGTATTGGTAGACCTCTGTCTTGTATTTTTGAAGAAGATCTGTTTGGAATGTCATTTGCTCGTTGTTAAGTTGTTGAGTTTTTTAATTGCATGTTAGTCTGACATTTTCAGGTAAATTTCATGATTGTTTATTGGTGTTTTGATAGTTGGAGCTGGAAGAATGCATGGAAAAACTAAAGGAAGAACAGAAAGCTAGAGTAAAGGCTGAGGAACGATTACTAGAGGTAAAGATACTTAACTGTTAATGATCTTGACTTTTAAAGGAGGCACTGCTCAGAATCCACTTGCTTAATTAGGAGTAATTATCAATGACCATTAATGTGGTAGCTTCCAGAATTTCAGTTCAAAGTCACGTGGATCATTTACTGGTCTTAAGGGCAGTGATGAAATCTGTATTTAGTAATGTTTGTTCTATGGATTCTGTTCCAGAGCCTTGAACTCCAGCTCAAAGCTACTCTTTCAATGTGTTTTATTCATTTTCTGAAATACTTATGATCTGTTTGCAGTATGTTCACATGGATAATTCTTGGTCTCCCAACTCACTTACCATGACTTGTGCTGAAAAGCTGTGTGTTGCAACTGTTGTTCAGTTTGGTTTATTCTGTACCTTTGATTTTTAAGTTTTGTTTCTGCAGGTAATAACCATATTGGATGTTTTTTACATGTAAGTTGTTGTTAAGTGCAGTTCAGCTTTGGCAAAACTGAACAACTTATCACAGTTAAAATTGCAAGGTCTATTTCCCATCTGCTGTTGCTGACCTAAAAATATTCTTCTGCATGAATAAGAAGAATTTATTGTAATATAGTTAAGTGTAAGGTAGTGTAAACAAATGGATTTGGTCCTTAAATATCATTTGGAGGGAAGTGAAAATGGTGATATCCTTTGAAATACAAGCAACAAGTGATAGCCCATAGTACAGGGAGCAGATATTCCCAAAGGACTCTGCAATTCTTAAAGACAGATTGTAGCCCTCTTGTGTAACTATCCCTGTCTTCCTGTGGGCTCTGCTGGGTGTCTGTTGTTTAGATCCTTAAATGCTGTCTAGGCTAAACATCACCTACAAGAAATCTTTCTCTGTCAAGGCTAGGCTGGTTGGACTTAGCACCTTGTCCCAAGAGATTGAATAAACCAAGTAGCATTAATCTCTAAAATTATTTATTTTGTTGCTTATTTTTCACCTACACTGCACTACCCAATCCATATTTTTTTTGTCATCTCATAAAAAATGTAAGAGAGAAAGTCTGTGATAGTACTTGATTGCACAGCTGTAATCTTAAATGAGTGAGTTTCCCTCAAACTCAAAACCTTGTATATCCTGCAGTTATCAGGCAGTTTTCAGTTTCATCATTGATTTGATTAATGGTTGATGTGAAAAAAAAATTGAATCATGTTAAACTTTCTGTTTGGGGATGCATGGTGCAGGGCAGAGATTACAGTAGTATGCATTCCCCCAGTAGAGAGGGGTGAATATAAAGAGGACATTGGCCTTCATTAAGATTTTTTTACTAGTAAAATAAATTTTTTGGTGTTAACATGTCTCATAATACATACAAAGTAAAATGAAAGCTAAATTTTGCTGCTTGTACTTGCTCTGTAACATCCTGTACATAGTGAAGACAGTGCTGAGCCAGTGGTTTTGAGTGCCTGAAGGAACCTCTATGGTGGCATAGAACTGCAGCTGTGGATAAGCAGACCTGTACACAGCTCATGTAACAGTGCCTTGAAAATGTGTGGTACAGCAAACTCTGCATCTTGTTGTGTCAGTTATTTCAGATATTCCTCTTCATGATTCTGCTGTTTAGGCACAAAGAGGTGAGGTTTGATACTTGGGGGTCTTCTAAACTGAAAATGAAAGAAATTTCTTTTTTTTTTTTTTTTTCCTTTGCATAGCTGGAAATTGAAAATGCACGCTTAAGGAGTCTAAATATCTCCCTATCCGAGGTTCTTCATGCACAGTCAGTAACCAACATGATTTTGGAAGATGAAGGTGTTCTAGGCAGCATTGAGAACTCTTTTCAAAAGTTTCATGCATTTTTAGACCTTCTTAAAGATGCTGGGTAGGTTTTCACTTTAAGTCTTTTTCCTGAGATCTTTCCAAAATTATCCTCACAATGAAGTATGCTACCTGCTACCCCACCAGATTTCTAGGTCTATACTCTCAGAGAGCAAAGGAAAATGAATTAGCTGTGTACCTATTGTTTAGTCTTTTCTTAGTGACAAAAGCATGTTCTACTAAGCACTGTTCAGCTGAGTTCATGCATCTGTCTTTGGGAAAAGCTTTCAAGAATCCTATTCCAAAAGAGTAGAAAGCTTCTATTAAAGCATGTTTCCAGTTCTTTAGTGAATCATCTTTGGCTCTTAGCATTCTCACAGTATGAAAGGCTCAAAATGCAGTTGAATTGCCTTCAGAAAGTGTTCTGTGATCTGGTGCTCTCCATTCACTAATTGAAGTATGGAAATCTAGATGGATGAATCTCCACCCTTTGTATTTAATGTCTGTATTTATTGTTACTATTATTATTAGTACTGCTACTACCACAACTAGAGTTATTTCAGAGAGTGTTGATTAAAGTTTGTATTGCCACTGTACCTGCAGTTTGTCAGAGGATAGTTCATCCTTCCCATTTTTCAAAGAATTTCAACTTGAACCTGATTTGTAAAGCTTGTATGACCAAGCACAGCAATCTCATCCATAAGAAGGGAATGATACGAATATATGTTGTAGTTCTACTCTGTATATTCAGAGAAGATCACAGAAGATCACATTTATTTGCCCTCTCTGTCTCCCACCTCCGAACTGTGATAAGTGACAATGGCCTCATATTGTGCCAGGTGAGGTTTAGATGTGATACTAGAAAAAAATGTCTTCTCTGAAAGCGTGGTCAGACATTGGAACAGGCTGCCCTGAAAGTGTCCAGAAAACACCTGGATGTGGTGCTTAGGGGTCATGGCTTAGTGATAAACCTAGCAGTGTTAGATTAATGGCAAGACTTGATGATCTTAAGAGGTCTTTTTCAATCTTAATGATTCCATGATTCGGTGATTCTAACTTATTGTAAAACCCTGAGGCTGTATTCTAATTTTGTGACAGTGACTTTGTAGAGTTGCCATTACTACAGGAATTTCACACTTCCCGGGAAGGGAAAAATGCATTTTCACTACATGAAAAAAAATTCTTCATATGGGCCCTATGTGTATTCATAGTAGTAAGGAGCTGCTCTGAAAGTTACAGAATCCCAATCATGAAGAGTGGTCTTCTCAGTAAGCTTCTGTATATCATTTGCTGTGCTATCAGTTAATGGCTGCAACTTCTCACTTTTTACTGAGGCTTAAAACCCACATGTGATTGGTTTGGCCAACTTCTAAGCTGGCAGTTGACCCAAAATCATTGTATTTGTGAGGCTTGTCATGTTAGAGATTATATTATTTGGATGTGTGCACCAATTTCTGCTTGAATGACAAGAGTTTTAATCTTTGTTCTGCCTGACTTGGAGTCTCATTGCCAGTATGCTGCTTTAAGTTCAGTGCTAACTAGGAGAGGTTTGTTCTGAGCCTTGTAACACTTGTTTTGAATCTGCAGGCTAATTTGTGCAAAGGCAAGAAAATAAGTTCAGCAACTTATTTTCATCTTGGTTAACATACTTTGAGCTTCACATAAAATAATAAAAAACTATGTTCAAAGCTTTAAAAGTATTCTACTTTTGATTTTGAATGTTTAATCTTTCACAGACTAAGAATAGTTTGTGTGACATTCTATTAAATGTTTATTTTACAGGCTTGGACAACTTGCTGTATTAGCTGGGATAGACCAATCAGATTTTGGCATTTTGGGGCATCCACAAATAAATTCTACTCTCAGTAAGCCTGTGAACGTGGTAAAGGAGAAGTCTTTTGAAGAAGAAAGACAAGAACATGCCCAGAATAGCAAAGTAAGTGTTTAGAAGGAATGCTGGAGGCAATTCTACTTGATATTCTTCAATGTACTTTTCAGCTTTTAATTCCCCTCTGATTCATGCAGTTATTACTGCAACCCTTACTGCATTTATACACACCACAATAATTCAGTGATTAATATAAGCTTTTAAAGTGTTTATCACTTGGAGCACAAACTGCAGTATTTTGTAATGTATTAACCTTTGATGGTAATTGTGTTGTTTCATAGTCCGAAATGGGAAGTTCCAGTAGTGGTATGCATCCATTCAAGTTGGAAAACACCATGATCAGGTTTTTTAGAAACATGTAATAATGAAATACAGTGTTTTTAAGAAACCTAGTCTTACAGGAGAGGCTGTACAATGTACCTTCTGAAAATCATAAATTATCTTATAAGTAATTGCAATGTGTATGTCCAGTCCTGATAGATTTCTATTTCTCTGTGGCCGTGACATGAGTTTCAGGCAACTACAATTTTGTAGTATTTGTAAATATTGCATAAGGTTTTAGGTTCTACTCTCTGAATTAATAGTAAACCTTCTGGATTTTTCAAAGGAGATATTAAAATTCATGTAACACAAAAAAACCTGTTTTAAAGGTTGTTAAAAATTTAGATACTTCTGGCCTTATAGCTATATCCAAGTTAAATAAAACTGTCATACCAAGAATCACTCTGCATTCCAGTGTGTTTCTTGTATCTAATGTCTTCCCCTTTAACTGTTCTAATTTCCTCAAGAGCACATGAGCTTCTTAAATATAATGTTAAGAATTTGAGGATTGTTTTAACAGCGTGGAGAGAATTTCCAGTTTTTCTAGTTCCTGTCTCCTAGGATTGGTGATGAGTTTGGATTCTTGTAGCAGCTAGGTGGTGTGGTGTAGAGTGTTGAGACTATATTTCTGTGAATTGGAATTGCAGGTGTTTCAGAATGATACATGTGATTAAATTTTGGCTGCTTTTGTGTAACTGACACGTCTTTGTAGTACAAATTTCAAGCTAGTTGTGAAACTGTAATGTACCTACTCTGTGTCATTATCACCCTAGCAATCTTCAGAAACCTGTTTTGAAAGGTGATAAAGATAATGCAGTTGCTATTACCTCTGCCTCTTATCTGTATTAGGTAAAGACTATTTTGCTCTGCAGACTCCAGTATACATGGCAGTTGCAAAACTGGCTTTTTTTTTTTTCCTCTAGTTGCCTCAGTTTCTTCATTGGAATCTTTTGTTTCAGAACAGAGCTGGGGACATCCAACTTCCTCTTCCTGTCACATTTCAATCCCAGATGGCTGTGAATAATGCCTTTTCATCTCTTAGAGAAACAAGAGAACTTCAGGCTGTTGGACAGCAGTATCAGCCAGGTTTGTGGAAGGAAAATGAAGCTCAAATGGTGAACCAAAATAAAGAGGATAAGCCTCGAAGTAGTACGCCAGTATTATCTGAGAGGAGAGTCAAACAGAACGAACAAGCAAAAGGACATCACTCAGCAAGGCAGCTGGCTAACAGTCTCCATTCTTCTGCTGATTCCAGTGTGCAAATCAAAAGTGATGATAGCAGAATATCCAGTGTAATTTGTGGTGACAAAAGCAAAAATAATTTCTCGAAGAAATACATCCCTGTGGCAATTGAAACAGTAGCTCCAAGTAACAGTGTGAGAGGAGACAGGAGTAGGCTGCAGGTAGTAAATGTGAGCTCTGGAGCTGATACTCCAGGATCTGGCTCTGAAATACAGGAAAGTATACAAAGTGTTACTAGCAGCTGAAATAGTTCTAAGATGTTTGAACTTTTCTTTACACTTGCAAGACCAGGTTTTGGATGTCTCAGTTATAATTAGTGAATTTTTAATGAAATTTTGTAGATTTTATAATTTTTTAAAGCATTGCATACTGCTCAGTATTCCTGTTTCATGTTTGCATTCCTTGTCACTAGACTTCTGGTTTTGAAAACATGTGATACATCTAAAATGGTGCCCATCATTTTGTGCAACATACAAGAGACTCTTGACATATGGATTTCATTATCACAGATTTTTCAGCTAATAAAGTTGAGTACAGTTTTTTTCCTAATGTTTATTTTCATTGTATTTCAGTGGGAGTGCAGAAGTGGTTTTGGGGCAAACATCAATTCCTGCATAACAGTGTGTGGGTATGACATTCCAAATATTAGTGTAAGTTTCAGAGTCAAAAATGAGCCCAGAAACATCCCTATAAGAAACCTTTAAATACAAATGTCATTAGTACTATCACTGCAGATCATAGAATAGCACATGTTAGAAAGGGGCCCTGGAAGACTCAGATTGCTCTCAGGACCTAGAGAAATGAGAGAATATAAAACGAAGAGAATTACCATTGTTTTAAAACTGGGATTTACCTCTGGCATCTTGTCCTTGTGTTCAGGCAGCTGGATTGCAGCTTCTGAACTAGAATATACTTATTACATATAAGAACTAGGTAGGATGATTTAGGCTGAACTGGAGGAAAAAACAGCCTGTAACTTTTTTTTACTTAGTCATCTGCTATGTGATTTCTGGAACTCATAGGATCTGTAGAAATTCCTGATTCCTGTTGCTTGACAAATATGAAAAACTCATGAATCCTCAAATTCAATCTTACAGAGCAAATAGCACGAGATTATCTTAGCTATTGCAATATTGCACAAGTAATTGCACAATGAAAGTATGTTCTTTGTACAGACTTTGTCACTTCAGAATATTAGAAGGTAATACATTAATCTCTGTTAGTTTTTACATATTTTCCCAACTGTTTGTCTATTCTTCAGTCACTCTTTGTGATTTTGGTTTGACTGAACAATTACATGCAATCTGTATATTCAGCAGTAAAAGGCTACTACTCCCTTTTTCACATCTAAAATTCTAAAGCTAATCACTGAGAAATGCTGGATAAAATTATAAATTCAGAAGTGTTTTATTTATGAGGTTAGGAGTTAGGACTCTGTTATTTGTCCGTAAAAATACCATCAAGAACTTAGGAATTTATGTATTACATGCCCAAAAGCAGGTGATATTAAATACCTTTCATGTTAAATACTTACTTTTCAATAATTGCATTTAGAGTATGAATTATGTAAAAATAATCTTTTAAAGCAAAATTGACCAGGTAGTTTGCAATTTACTTGACATACTTTTTTTCAGTGGGTTAATACTTAATCTTTTTTTTCCTCTTAAATCAGGAACATGAAGGATTCTTCATGTTACTGGTGTTATGTTATTGTACTCTTAGTGTAAAATCTGTAGTGCATATTTTATATATAGTTGGATCTGAAATTGGCAGAGACAGTGGATTGAAGCTACTAGGGGAGAAGTATTCTTTTTAAGGCTTTCATGAATACATCAGAAGTTTCAAGGTTTTTAATAACAATTTTAAAACTCATTTACAGTAAGTATTTTACACATATAAACATATATTTTCTTTATATATTTAGCAGTAAAGTATTCTAATAAAAAGTAAAAATATTTTAAATTATTAGGAAACCATTTTCTACCCTGAGTCTGAATATAAACTGTTTCATTCTCTTGCTGTTAGTTAATGTTTAACTAAATTTTACATTTACATTGTGTTCTTTTTTGACATAAAAGCCTGAAATCAATAGGCCAGCTCTTTGGTAGAGAACATGTTACTGTTTACTCATAAAGCTCAACATTTTTTTCTCTTTTGACCTAGTCTTTCCAAGACCTACTCTTCGCAGTTCAGAACTTGGATCTTTGAAAAACAAAATAGGTCCAAACCCTTATTTGAACCACTTAAGTGTAAGGTTTCACCAAAATTTGCTTATCTCACTAGTTTGGTGGACCAGACGTCCCAGATGCCTCCTGAAATGCTTGCCAGGTCGCTGTGTAGTCAGCATTATTTGTCTTTTAATAATGACGTCCGTTTGTCAGCCGTGGTACCAGACAGAAGACTTGTGTACACATGCTCTCCTTGAATGAGCTGATTCTTTTCCAGCAGTAGTCAGTCAAGGTTTTGCTGTCCACATAACATGCAGTCACAATGAAACTAGTAAAAGTTCACTAACAACTCTGAAATTTCATTTAAACTTTTTCTTTTAATTTGTCCTGTTTGTCCACTTATGCATCGTAGTAAATACAGCTTTTTGCTTTTTTTGTTAATTACGCAAATCTGTGTTCATCTGCAGGGACTGGTTTGTGGCACCTGAAAGGTCAAATTCTCTGTCAAATTGTAGAACTCAGAAGCATTCCTGGAAGTCATGGTTTCCAAAGCTTATATTGGGTGACTGTGAATATTGGTATGATTCCATGATGGAATTCAGGGGTTTTGATGTAATTAACACATTATTGCTGCTAGCAAAATACTAAAATCATAATTTGCTGCTCGCAAAATACTAAAATAGGAGAAATCTCAATCCAATACAAACAAAACTGTAAGGTAACCTATACTATTTCTCTTTATTCTTTCCATCTGCAAAAAAAAGCACAATGATCCCTTGTCCACAGCAAAAATTTCATGGTTATACATTCTTTACAATTTTATATACTTCCCATCCATGCACAGGTATGAAGCACTTTGTGCTTCATATTCAATATATGAAAAGGATTTTCTAAAGCTTCTGAGTAATAAGATTTTCGGCAGAGTTGTCCTCTGATCTCGTGGGAGCTGCTATTTTTGACCCTTCTGGTCAGGATGAGGCTTATGTGAACTAAAACTTCCGATACCTGGTATTCACACCAGTGTTCGAGCTGATACCAACTCCAGCTTGCCTTGTTTCTATTTTTGTGTTCTAGCTCTTTGTGCCAGCATTTGAAATACATTTTTAACTCCAAAGTCTTAATTTCCCTTGTGATTTGTGCCACATAATTAGGATTCAAGACTGATCCTGGTTGGATGTTGAAGCACTTCCTGTAGTAGTGGGCAGGCTTCCTGGCCTGATTCCCCAACCTACACTATTTTTGCCTGCTTCCACTACCTCTTACTACTTTGGATACCATTTTCTAGCCAGACTGGAGTTTGAAGTTGCCTCTCTGGGCCTATATAGATTTGATACTGGGAAAAGCTGATATGAGAAGTCTGTATCTTTTGATCTTATTTCTACTTGAGACACTGGTAAAAATAATTAAATTTTTAGTCACATCTATGTTGTTGCTAAGCATTTCAGTAGAGGTTTCTATTTAATTATAACTAATTCTAATACCCAGAAGCAAAATAGTTGTTCTGGGTGTTGTGGTGTGAGACATACTTTAAAAATACCTCGGTGTTTTGAAGATTATGTATCGAGCCTGTGATGTCTGTGAAGTTTGCTGTTACTTCTTAAGAACTGAGGAGGTTTCCAGTGTCTGAAAGCAAGTTTGGTAGGTTTTTCTTAAGGTGTAGCTATCATTGAAATCAAAGTTATCTTTGCTCTAACACCAATGTTTCTGTTTACAATTTTTTTACAAAAATAGCTTCCTTAAGATGAAGATCTTTCAACTAAATCCCAGATCAGGCTGTGATCTGTAAATTCTTTTTGTGGTTCCAGGTATCACCTGGCTTGACCGGAAAAGGAACAAATTCAAGTAATCAGTATTTCTTCAGTGGAATAATTGGTAATGAAAAATGGTATTTTATATACATCTCAGTATTCACAAAATAACAGACATTGATGCTTTCATTTCTTAAAAAAAAATGCACATTTCTATACAGATGATTAATGTTGATGATAAGCTTGGTGACCACCCATAGGGCCACCATTACAGGAAACACTGGTCAAGCTAATATGTTCAAGAGCTCTGCTTTATACAGTTACATATGAGAATTGTGAATCTTATCCAAGACTCTGTGATGCCCATCCATTTTCAGTCATACTTCATGGCTTGCTTGGTCAAAATTGGTTTACTGCCACTGCCTTTAAAATAACTTCTGAAAACTGACTTGGGCAGAATGTCTCTCCCTGAACCAATCAGAAAAAATTGAATGAGATAAAGTGTTCCCCTCAGTTACTGCTGTTACACTATGCAGTGTTACCACTGTTCAGTTGTACTACCTCTGTGTTTTCAATGGACCAAGGTATCTGTGGAAGGAATGTTTTAGTATTCAGGGATATTAGTCTAGGATTTCGCAAACTTCAAGGCAAGTCCATGCAATCCATTATGTGAAGGTGATCAAGTTTCACAGCTCTCCTGTTTTTATTCTCTTTCATGAAATTCAAATAGCAATTTACCTGCAATAGGCTTTTTGGAGGAGCTGCACAACATGCAGGCACTTCTTGGCTTACAGAAGGTAGGGATCCTCCTCTACAAAGTATTTCACACAAAATACTAGAACATGTGGGTACTGTAAACCCACCTCTTTCAAGATGAATCACAGAATCACAGAAACAGTCTGGCTGGATACAGCAGGTGATCTGTTCCAGATTCACAGCTTTATCAGGGATGTACTAGAATACATGGCCCAGGATTGCACCTGGATGGTTCATAAGTGTCTCCAGCGAGGGAGACTCCACAGCCTCTCTGGGCAAGGTGTTCTAGTGCATGGTCACTTGCACAGTTCTTATATTCAGGTGGAACTTTCTGTGCATCAATTTCTGCCGGTTGCCTCCTGTCATTTCATATGAAATACGAAGGATCTCCTAACATTCACTGTGAACTGGATCGCTGCCTTTAAGTTCTCACACATTCGCGCAGACCGCTTTTGGAACAAGCATCCCAGCACTGCTGCTGCAGCACCCGCGTGGGGGAAAAGCACAGGCAGGAAGTTACAGTAGAAGATGCATTCACCGTGTGTGTGTGTCTGTGTCTGCCCGCATGCCCACCCACCGGCGGCTCCTGTGGGCTGCACCCGCGGGGGCTCGCAGCGCTCCCCGCGGGGGCGCGCCCCTCACAGCG
>VYXD01011677.1:48622-81169 GCA_013397195.1 Hylia prasina
GGCAGGTTGCAAATTTCGGCGCCGGGCCGGCGAAGCTGCCGCGCTCCGTGAGTAGGGGACGGGCTGGGGCACGGCGTGGCTGGGTGTCCTCGTCCCCCCGGCTCCCCGCGGGATTCCGGCTGCAAAGCGAGGGCTGGGGAAACTCTAGTAAATAGTAATTACGAGAGTTTATACGCAGAGCGCCGAAACCCCGTGTCTTCTCCTGTTCTCCAACGAACTGCCCTGATGAGCTCGGATTTTTGGAAGCGAGCTCGAGTGCGGCTCTTGGAATACTTTCCAGTTTTTCTGTAGTTGTTTTGTTTTGTTTTGTTTTGTTTTGATTGTTGGATGATATGGCACCAGCACCTATATCGTTAGTTTTGGGATGGGAAGTAGGACCTAAGACCTATGCGTACAAGGATGGCTCTGTGCAGTGTCAGATTTATCAGTTGATAAATAGCATGGTAATTCCCTTAGGCGCCTTTTTGTCAGAAGTTACAGTGAATGAGCTGTACACTCAACGGTCTGGAAAGTTGCATCAGCAGCCATGGATTATCCAGTTACATATGGAGAGGGGTGGTTTCTGCCGAACTGACTTTCCTGACTTTCAGTTTAAGGGTTATCTACCATGGGTTTGTTTTTGTTGTTGTTCTTTTCTTAGTTCCTTTCATAGTATTCTCTATTATTTTATGTGTTACTTCCTTAAAAAAAATCTTTACATAAACAGATTTGCTGCAGAGCAACTTTCCTGTTTTTATTTGTTTGGGTTTCTTTCACCTTCCATCTCCTTTCTCGAGGAAATTTTTATCCTTATTCTTTATGGATAAGGTTGCAAAGAAATTTGTTCTCTGTTGAGCCTGAAAGGGGCTCTCACAGGCGCTGCCTCAGTACCCAGCTCTCTGACAGAGACGGCTAAAAACTGGATTTAAGGTTAGAGGAGTGCAGGTGAGCACAGCTGAGCTCTTTATTATTAATCTGTTTACCCTCTTGAAAATGCTCTTCTGTGGACTGCTGTATCACCTCAATGGTTTGTTTCTCTTGATTGTGGCCTGATGCTGCCCATAAAGCACTCAAACTTGGTGAAGCAAGAAGATGGAGCAATTCATAGCAATTCATAACGGGTGTCGTAGATGTCTGTTCTGAGGCATGTGCAGATTTTCAGATGAAGAAGGTTACTAACAGAATTGGATTTTATCAAGCAGTTTAGCAAGCACTATTCTAATAGTCTGTGTGTTCTCCCTTACGTTTTTTGCCTCCTTCTCTGGTATGGATACGTTTGCTTGTAAAATGTGATGGTTAAAACTTCACAATCTTTAGTTGACCTTTTGGTAGCCAGCTGTTACAGTTGACAGGCCATGCAGATACCCTCTCAGCAAGGTAGATTTCTTATTCCTGAAATTGCCCAGAGTGTGCAGTTTCTTGTCAGATCCTAAGGTGCATGCATGCAGCATTTGTTTGGTGGCTGTTCTACTGGGGCTCCCTCTTCTCCTAATTCCCTTAGGAACAGCCAAGAGTCTTCTGGCTCTCAGACAAGAATTCACCAAAATCAGAAGCTGCAAATCCAGTGGTTAGAATCTTATGCTACTTTGTTGATACCTAAGAGCTAAGGCAGAAGGCAGAAAAAAAATGGATGGCTGAAGCACTGCTTGGCTAGGCCTTTTAGTGACCTGGTTTTCTTTAGTTGTTTCAAAGTTTTGCTTAATTTCCTTCTTAACTCTCAGTAAGATAAAGGCTGATCTTCAAGAAGGGGAACTTAATTTTGTGAAACCAGTCATTGTCATGTTGGCTCAGTTTAAGGTGTCCAATTCCCCAAGTTGATCCTTCTTATGTTTTCTTCAATACTTTGTTTGCCCTATTTGCACAAGTCAAGTGAAAGAACACAGGATGGAGTGGTGGGAGCGGGTATTTTAGGATGCTTGCTTAGAAAGAATTTGTATACAAACATTAGATGTTCTGTAAAAGTTAAGAGTTCCATTCAACGCCTAGAAATCATTCAGAAATCTGGAAATGTAGCATTTGAAATAATAACTTAAAATATGGTCTCCACAACAAGCATATCATTTAAACTTGCTATCTGATGAAAAGCCTTAGGCTTCTAGGTACAACAAAATTGTATTGGTGACTATACTTCTGTTAATCTCACTTGGCAAGTGTCAGGTTATTGCAGTATGGGGCAGCTGGCATAGGCATGATGCATCAGAGACTCCAGATAGTGGACAATTCCCTTAATTTATTTCTGGATTTTTTTGTTGTTGTTGTTTTGATAGGTATTATTAGAAGCTCAGAAAGAATTGGTGGACTACAAAGGACTTGGTATAAGTGTTCTTGGTAAGACTTTAAAAAATCTGTATTTTTCATGATTTCGATGTTTAAATGAATTATTTAATAAGACTTTCTGATCTTGGTATTTTGGCTCTGTTTCTAATACCTGTGTGTCTGTATAGATGTGTATAGATACCATATAGATGCATAGCATCCTTCCCAGTAGGAAGGCAGTGCCCTCCTGTGATAAGGAGGAAGTGTCTTCTGTGCTTGTGTGTGTATGGGTAGCTGGCTTTTCAGCCCCAGTTGCACAAAAGATTTATGCATCAAGATGGTGAACATTTTATCAGTCTATGAAATGGATTAGGTGCTAAAACTAGAATGTGCAGCCTTCTCTGCACAATTCGGAGTAATGTTTAAATTGTACATCTACACATGGAAGGCAGCCTATGGATTTCAAAAGGAATTACTGTGTAATTGTCCTTAGTGTTTAATTGGCTTTACTGTGTGAAGAAGCCTTGCTAAAGATAAGAGAACAAAACTCCTGTACTTTATGATATACTTTTTACACCATCAGCAGCAGAGAAGGTCCTTAGCATGAGAAAAAATGAAACCTTTCTAGAGACTATTTTTTGTACCTGCAAATGTTGTTGTTCCTAGTGGTAGTAATGTCATATGGGTGCCAAATGTCAATGAACAGGATTTG
This sequence comes from Hylia prasina, assembly GCA_013397195.1. Classification (NCBI taxonomy): domain Eukaryota; kingdom Metazoa; phylum Chordata; class Aves; order Passeriformes; family Sylviidae; genus Hylia; species Hylia prasina. The sequence goes on from VYXD01011677.1 coordinate 51,570, forward strand.
CCTGTACCTGGACAAGACTGCAAGTATAAGTCTTTTGTGGGTATTTAGTAGTATTTAAGTACTTAAAGAGGAGTAGGAATGGGGAAGGACAACCTTCAGGCATTTTGGGTCTGTAGTGTAAAAGATTTAAAGCTTAACATAATTTTAAGATCAAAATCATGTATTACCATCTTGTTTCATGTTATTTCTTCTCTCTATTCCACCAAAGAAATGAGCCATCGGTCCTCAGATTTCACAAAAATTTTAAATACCACTGAAAATCTCATGCGTGAATTGCTGTAAGTGAATTACTTTTTGCTTATTTTTATTTTATGCGTGTGCATCAGTAATGTCTAATGTGAAGATCTTTCTTGAAAGCACCTCTTTGGTGGTGTTTTTTATGTGTGGGTACTGTGTATCGTAGAGTAATAACCTTGGGGAGGACTTGATCTTCTCTTTGATGCTTATATTCTTGAATGTGACAAAGGGTTCTTAGTAGGTTCAGATGTTTTTTATATGTATAGCTGAGTTTGTTTTGAAATTTTGATTTTTATCACCTTCATAGAATTCATGAAGGACATGAACTAAAAGAAATAAGTGCAAACACTAAAAATCAGTTCTCTAGTGGTATAAATGTGATTTGCACGTTGTCCATGAGTCCTGTTTTATTAACAAAAGCTCTGTGGATCAGTGTTAGAATCACCAATCAGCAGCCCTTTTCCTACCTGTAAAATGACACATTAAAAAAAAATGAAATAAATATATAATGGATTAGAATTACTGTTCTCATAGTAGTTAATAATGTTGGTCATTTAACACAAACACTTAACCCTCAGTCACAGCCAGGGTCATTGGCAAAGGTATTTTAATAAATAGTTTGAATACGTAATTTTTGCGATTGCATGGGCAACTCTTTATTCACTTGCTCTGCATGTGTACTTTACTGTAGTGTTGCACTTCCAGACTGAAGGGTCTCAAAGCTGAGTGCTACTGTAAGCACTTTGATGTGATGTTCTTAGCCTGACAGGAAAGTCATGAAGCTAGCAATAGATAAAATTAAAAGTCAGCATTAATTGTAAGGGAATATCTCTCAAGTTGTGAGTAAAGCTGCTCAGGAGTGAGTTTGTTTAATCCAGTGCCAGGGCTGGGGAGGGAAAGCTTTTTTCAGCAAATTTTTATCATTAAAATTCATATCATTTACTCTTAAATATTTAAGCTGTTTCTCAAGACCAGTGCTGAGGTTAAGTTAGTGGGACTTGATCTAAGCTCTAGGCAAAGAGTCTTCTAAAATGACCGCATTCTTCCTTAGTCATGGTTAAATGCACAATATCAAGTTGTATGCATCCTGTGTCACCTGGGAATAACATAAATAGTTATTTCTTTTATGCAGAAATATACCAGACAACTACAAAGTTATTTTCCTTCAAGGAGGTGGATCCGCTCAGTTCAGTGCAGTCCCGCTTAACCTTATTGGTTTGAAGGAGGGAAGACAGGCAGATTATGTGGTTACTGGAGGCTGGTCAGCAAAAGCAGCTAAAGAAGCAGAGAAGTATGCCAAAGTAAATATTGTTCATCCCAAACTGGGAGCCTATACAAGTAAGTTGCATCTATAATTGCATCTATCCATGTGAATGTCTAGGTTTTGACTTACTCTAAAAATTCATCCAGTGTAGCCAATGTTCATCCAGTTGAATGTTAACTAGAGTTGACTGCCCAGCACTCAAAAGAATATCTGCCACATCTCTCCTTTTTCACCACTGGGAGATTTGTTAAATGGCTTAACAGTTTCCACCAGAGAAAAATGGTAAAATGGGGCTGAGCAGATGCCAGAAAATAAGTGGCATGAAACAGGTGTCTAAGTAGGAGAATGGTCTGGGCTCTCTCAGACTTTTTAATATTTAACTGAGATCTTAAGCTAGTCACAGGGATATTGTGAGGTATTTCAATTTCATGTACACTTGGTAATGAGATTGCTCTAAAATTCAGAAGTAGGTCTGAGATTTTAACATTGTTGACCCAGGATATGGGAGACCTGAATTCTGTTACCTGCTTTTAAGGATTCCTAAATTATTATCTTTCCCACCAATGTGTCACTGAATATACAAAAATAATTCTTGGAGCAGGAATACAAGAGATCTAGTTTCTAATCCTGCTGGTTGTGCTTCCTTTTCTTCCCTCTGATCCAAATCACAACACCTGAATTAAAAAGAGTGGCAACAAGAAAGACAAATAATATCCTTGTATAAGTTACTGTATTAACTGGTGATTAGGACACTAACTTGGAAAGTAAGTGTATACTTACTGTGAAGCACAGGAAGGAATCGAACCTACAACTTTCCAGTCTGGGGGTGCATAATTTACCATTTTGTAGCTGTAGATAAGAGGAGAGGCAGTAAATAATGATGGTGGCAATAGCACCATCTTCCACCCCTCTCTTCACCTCCCATCAGGTCCTGGAGGAGGAAAGGGAGAGCAACTGTTTGTTCTACGCCAAACCTGTTCTGTGCTGTCAGGACATGCCTGCATATTGCCTGTTGACAGAGGAAATCTTGGTTTTGTAAATCAGTTGCAAAGCTTAAGATGGGAGAAGGGTATTACCTACCTTGTGTTTGTTCAGCTTGGGCAAGACTTAAATGCGTCTGGGATTGCACAGAAACAGAGCTTTAGAGAGCTTTGCTAGTGAGAATTTAGATGTTGCAGTGATTCCAAAGGCAGCGGGAAGATTCTTGGCCTCAGTGTCTGAGTTCCTCTGAAGTGCTGTTTTGAACCCCTAGGGCAGTAGTTTGTAGTCTGGAATTGCAAACTGGGTGAAAGTGATTTGAAGAATAAGGGGTAAAAATCCCTTAAAAAGGTTTTGCAAACTTTATGATGGCTCACCTGAGAATTTTGGGAATGCACTGGTGTATTGGCTTTGCATATACATTATCTTCCTGGTAACAGCATGATTAATAGTCTATACAGCAAAATTGTTCTTGGTTCACACTTAAGTTTCATGTTCAGGTAAAACTGCATTACAGTTTTCTGTCTACAGACAAGAAAATTACTTGTCTCCAGTGACCTCTGGCTTTCTTTTTTGTCTCTTAGGCATTCCTGACCCAAGCACTTGGAATCTTAATCCACATGCATCTTATGTGTATTACTGTGCTAATGAAACTGTTCATGGTGTAGAGTTTGACTTTGTACCTGATGTCAAAGGAGCAGTCTTGGTTTGTGATATGTCGTCAAACTTCCTGTCCAAACCTGTGGATGTTTCCAAGGTAAACAATTGGATACAACAACTGCACAAAGCATTTTCAAAATTTAATGCATATAGTGAAGCACTTTGAAATGTCTGGATGGCTAGAGATGCTGAGCAGTGAAATTAAGGAAGTGTTTTGTTAATTGAGTATCTGATGATGGATAGGAGTGTTGAAATTTCAGGTTTGAGGTTTCAATGTCTATTTGTTTTCCTTTTTCCCATAAAAACATACTTAACTATGTTGAAATCATTCATGGTAATAGCTGCCCAAGATGATTTAGCTACTGTGTGATCTTCACCAATGAAGAAAATACTTGCTAAAAGAAAACAGCTAAAATAAATATTTTCTAAATCATATTTATTCTGTAGATAGTGTATGGCTACAGCAGGTACTGTGATCAGTTTTTTTAATCCTGCCTCTTATATGAATCTGTAACCTCTTTTAAGCTCCTAAAGTTTCCTCTGCCTCACGATTACGGTGTCTGTTTCATGGAGAGTACAGAGGCAGAACATAGGCAGTTTACTATATTTGTAAAGTATACTGTGAGCAGGAGTGTTACTGACTAGTGAAGTAGCATGTTTGACCTTTCTGACCTGTGTGTAGCAGAGAGGAGTAGTTGTTAATGCATTCAACTTGACCTTTCCTGATCTGCCTCTTTGAACAGGTGGATTTTATGATGATTGTTCTGAAATAGCAGATGGGTTGAAAATACTGTGAACTGTGTAGGAATTTGTTCTTAGGAAATTTGCTTGGAGTAGTGTGAAATTGCAACAGGCTGCCTTGAGAATTATTTACAGCTATTAAATAAACATTTAGCAAACTGTTGTAAGATTCGTTGTGATTATCTTCCTCAGCTGAGTAGCCGCAAGTGCACTTTGAAATCAGAACTTCTGCTAACTCTTCTTTTAACCTACAACTTGCTAATTTTCAACATTCGCTGTTCTGTTATTACTCAGTAATAAGATCTCCAAGTGAATGCATATACCAAATTCTTTTCTTCTTCATTTGAAAGTTTGGTGTGATTTTCGCTGGTGCTCAGAAGAATGTTGGCTGTGCTGGAGTTACTGTTGTAATAGTACGTGAGGACTTGCTGGGATTTGCACTGAAGGAATGCCCTGTTGTACTGGATTACAAAACACAGGCAGCAAACAGCTCATTGTATAACACTCCACCATGCTACAGGTAACTCACCCTGCTATGTGATGTCCCTTCCTCAGAAAGCTGCTGCATTGCTGTCTGCTGCTCTTATCTAGAAAGGGTTCCAAAGTTGTGTATTTGCCCTCAAGCTGCTGATACCTTGGAGTTTTCCATGTGATTGCCATGAAAACATGGGAAGTGTCCAGCCCTGTGACTAGTAGGCTTTGTGCTGCCTAGTGCGACTCAGAGGATGTAGCCTTTTTCAATGTAAATATTATATGTCATAGCTCCATTGTAGAATTTCAGGATGCAGTTCTGGCTTACATGAGCACAGCTCTCATCAAGTCAGTGGTGATGCTTCACTCATTGCAAGGAGGTAATTTGGCACTTAGACTTGCTTCTTGATCACTAAATACAGTTCAGTTTGGTGATACAGTTTGCTCAAATGATTGATCCATTTCTTCCTGACGTTGTTCTCAGCATTTGAATCTCCAGATCCCCACTGGCTTCCTTTACTGGAAAATGGTAAATATTATTGTGATCAAAGTTTTAAATAATGTAAGATATTACAAAAATATGTATTCTTTTAATCTTCTAAAATATTTCTTTTCTTTCTACATCTTTCACTACCATTGGTTTTGAAATGAAACTGTTGAAAAAATTTTTAGCGGCATTTTAGTAGTTGCTTTGCTTTACTCTCTTGTAGAGTTTAGCATAATTCTTTGACTGCTGTCTCAGTGTTTGGTCTGGGATCCAAAGATAGAAATTGATCTAGCTTTCTAATCATTGCTAGCAATCAAAATCATAAAATTGCCATGTATCTGATGATTTCATTATGCAAGAAGCAGATCAGATTACAGCTTACTTTTTAAAAATTGCTATCTTGTAGCTTCTGATAGCTAGTGAAGTGGTGCTTTGCAACTAGAATTTTTACCCATTCTTAATCTGAAGATTTTTATACCAGTGTCCTCTGAAATGATTATTTAAAAAAAGATCTTCAATCTAGGTATCTTTTTTTTTCCCTGAAGCTTTTAAAATTACTTTGAAAATAAAGATTTCTTTTTTATTCAGATAAATCAATAATGCAATTTTATACTGATGTTTAGTCTCAGCTCTTATGGCTTGTTTGTATGTTCCAGAATTGCAAAGTTAGGTTGCCTAATGATCTTCAACACATATTGAATGTAAAGTTCCGTGCTTCCTGTATATAAACCCTTTAACATAATTCCGTCATTACAATTTGTATCACTTCAAATTTTACTGAATTTAAGTATCTCTGAATCTGCTGATTGCCACTGCAGAGTGTACTATTGCAATGACATGGGAGCAGCTACTTTTATCACCAGAACAGTTAATCTTGTGAACATTTGTTTATGCCAGATTTTACAGTGCAGAACTAGTTCCCCCAAGTTGTTCATGCTGTACTGTATGTAGTGCTTTAATTATGTATCCTTACTGTCAGCCTGTCTGCCCTGTTGGCTGGATACACCCAGTAAGAATTAGCTATACAATGTTTCCAGATTTTGGTCTGCTCAATGTAGCTTTGTAACATAGGCAGTATGTATGTCTTTCTTTTCCAGTGCTTGATGAAACCTCTATTTCATGATCGATTATTTGCCTGCCAAGTCACACATACTGTTTTTGGATGCAGTATACTTGAATATGCCAGGTTTTAAATCCAGCCATTCAGGTTTTCCAAGTACAAAGCTATTTCCATTTGAAAAACTGGAGTTCTACTTAATCTCAGTACTTGGACACAGTGTTGTTCCTCTGATTTGAAAAGCAAAACAAATGAAATTCGGCAGCCTTATTCTAGACATTGCAAAAAACTTCTGAAAGGAAAGTGCTGCTTTAGCTGTTACTCAGTATCTGACAGTGGTCTTTAACAGAGTAGTGGGTGGTTAAGGGAACTTCAAAGAAAGTTGAACTAATGGTCTTTCTCCTTTCTTGTCACTGTCTTGCCGGATTTCACTTCATGCTACAGACTCACATTGGAATACACGCCAGAATCCAGAATGTAACAGACTGAAATGTTGGCAGGATGCACATCTGTTTGGCTTGGCCCTAACTGCCTGTTCCAGTTTAAGAAACTGGCAAAGCTCCTTAGTTCTTTTTCTCTGCTCTTTTCTTTGCACTTGTTAATGGTTTGCTGGCAAACAGGCAGGAAATATTAACTGAATTTGCAAAAGCTACTTCAGCACGATGTTAAATTAAATTAAGGTGATGCTAATGGCTTTAACCTCATGTCACTACATAGTTGACTCTTTGACCCTAACTAATTTACTAAAATTAACAATGAATTTGCTATAAAAATCTCATTTGCAAGGTGAAATGCATTTTGCACTTAAAATTGTTCCAGAAACATTATTTTGATTGACGTAAAAGAAGGATAAAAGGTTTCAGCTGTCTGGGTTTTTGTGAATGACTCTAAGGCTGACTTCTAAGTTCACTTGTCCAAAAAGTTTTGCTCAGGGAAGTGAGGGCAACAGATGAATATAGATAGCCCTGTATATTTACCAAGGGCATAGTCTATACTTCACTTAAATCCTTTACAGTAGAGTACTTGATCGTGTGCTGTCATAAATGTGGCAAGATTGTGCTGTCAGAGCTGTAAGGTACTTCCTATAAATGGCAGTCTGTAACTTTGGCTATTCTGCAGCCTTTCTGAAGTGTTCAAGGATTTGGTACTGGCATCCCTTTAGAAATAAAAAGCAGCAAAATTTAAAACAGCCTTCTGCTATATATATGTTAGGGAAACTTGTAGGGTAATGTTCTCTGAGCACTCCTTGGAATCAATAATGAAGGGGTTGATAAGAATGAACTTGTTGGATATAGGCCATAAAAACTTGTGAGCAGGGTTTTTTTTAATGTAAATTGTTGTAGTCGTGGGAAATGTCTGAACTTGAACAAGCTGAGTTTTGTAGCAAAAGCACAAAGGCAAAAGGCCTCAAGGATTTTTTTATGTTGCACTTAGTAACTAGCATTGAAATTCCTGGTCTCAAGCCATGTGATGCCAGTAGGCTTCCAGACCTCTACTAAGAACTTGACTGGTAACGAATAATTAAGTGTGATGCATCATAATTTGTTTTGCCAAACTTCATTGTTCATGTGGGCAAAAGGTCTTTGTAGACAGAAATGGGGTTAGAGTTCTTATTTTTAACATTTGTGAAAATATGGTTAGATTTCTGGGAGATTAATGTACGCGTATTCGAGATTTACTCCTGTATTTTTGCTAGAGCAGCTGCACAGGGCAAATGCTATTGACTTTTTTGCTACATCTGGCTCCTTCTAGGCAGTTGTATAGTCTTTGTAGGCAGGACCTGACAGGAGGCTGTGTAGGCAATGAATTGGTAGTGCATGCAGCATGTCTGGGGATGTCTTTGGGAGCCCTGCAGGGCTGCAAGAAGCCTGCAGTCCTGTGGTACAAAGGATTAAGCTGGGTCAAACAGGATATTTCATCTGTATGCAGAAAACATTGTCTGTTTAGAATTGTCATAACTAGTAAAATAGTCTAGATTTTGATTTGTTAATCTTAAGTACCCTTAAATCAAGCATGGCATTTTGCTGCTGAAACATTTTGTAAACTATTAGACAAGACTTATGTTTTTCCTGTTTGAATAATTTCACTGAAAAATGTTCTTTCGTTTTGCAGTATTTATATCATGGGATTGGTACTGGAATGGATAAAGAATAATGGTGGAGCTGCAGCTATGGATAAACTTAGTTTAATCAAGTCACAGATGATTTATGATATTATAGACAAATCTAATGGATTTTATGCGTAAGTTGCTGAGCTTTTCCCCTTTTCTTCAATATTTGCTACATAACCAAACATTAATAACTTTCAAGAGTTTAATTGTATTTTTGAAGTAATCTTGTTTGAGGACTCCTAGAGATACTATTTGTGCAAACCATTCACTTGGTAATTGTCCAAGGATAAGTCTCATTCCAATAGGAAGTTATTTCAACTTATCTTGTATAGATCAGTAATGAACCCTACAAAAACATATTCTAAACTTAATGAAACAGGAGTGTGGGATAAAAGTATACAAAAACGGATATGCAGATTCTGGTTTGTATACTTACTGAATCTCTTGGGGAAATATAGACCAAAACAGAGAAAAATGTGTATAAGAAATTGTAGAGACCTCTTTGCATTGTCAAAGACTCTACTTTTTCTCTGTCAAGCAGAGCATTTTTATTAGCTAATTATGCTAAGTTCTGAAAAACTTCCTGAAATAAAATAGAAAGATCAGACCTCAGAAAGGAATACATTTTCTTTATGTACTTTATGCACAGTTTATTTTCTTCAGTTTTTTTTGCTGGCTTTTCAAAGCAGATTTAACCCTCTTGATTTTTGCATAGACTTGCAAAGTATTTTTGAGCTCACTGGACCTATGCATAGTTAAAAGCTGATACTGTAATAATTTTAACATTTGCCAAGCTTAGACTACTAATTAACCATGAAAGTGCAAAATATTTTCCTTCACCTTCATTCTAAAAGCAACAGTGTCGGGACCTAATTTACTTTCAAGTCAAAGTTAGAATAGAGTAAATTAAATTTGGATTTTAAATTAAAGCTGTCTGCAGTCATAATTGGCAGGGAGAAACTTTCATCATAACATTTAATACATTCTTCTTATCCATTTAGTTAATGAGAACAGCTTGGGCTTTAGCATCACCATGATCAGGATTGTGATCCTACTCCAGGGAAATCCTGGGCGTTTTTTATAAATGTCAGAAGGCAAAAGAAGCCTTGAAAAAAACATTTTGTGACAAACAGAAATCTGTATCTGGAAAGTTGGTCTGTAAGGCAGTGAGTGGGAAATGCAATGCAAATTGGATGGTAAATAGTCAATTGGGAAAGCAGAACAAGCTTCACTAACTGAGCTATATGCAGCTTCCTAAGCAGTACAGTTAAGACTATGAATTTTTAAATTGTATCTATAACTAAAAGGAAGACTTAATTTGAAGCTGCCTTCCCAGCTGTAACGAGGCACTAAATTTGTGGCATGCTTCCCTGAGTAAGCCATGTGACAAGCCATTTAGCAAATGGAGCCTTTCTTCCATGAAGTGCTCTGTGCCATTTGTAGTTTGTTTTTCAGTGTCTGTGCACTGAGTTACATCAGATGGCCTAGTAGCAACTGGATATTTTAAAAACTAAATTATGGCTGCAGTGTTTCAGATATAGGAATGCTTTGAAACATAGGCCTTCTGAACATTATATTCCTGGTTGAACCTGAAGTAGAAGATTTTCACTGGCTGGTGTTATGATGGATTTTTTTTTTTCTTTTCATCATGGAGATATCTAAACAAAGGAATAAGAGAAGAACTAAAAAGAATGATACTCATTCTTTTCCAAATAGCATAATAATAGGTATGGAATTCACATGCAGTTTACAAAAACTCATTTGTATAGAATATCTGTAAGAACCTACATCACAACCTTAGAATAAAATAAATCTGAAGGTTTCATATCTCCTTTATCAGTAGAAACACTAAAAAAAGACATTTAAATCATCTCTTCCTCCCCCATCATTTCTTACCTTCACAAAATAGTTGAAGAGAAATTACACATATCTTGAGTTTTCTACTTCTGGTTAAATGGGATTTTAAGATATTAAGGAGCTGTGATGCATCTCATGTAATGTTGTGGCCACGTATGCAGTGCAAGATTTGTTCTAGAGACACCTCTTGTCTACTTCACAATTCCGAGTAATGCTAATTTAGAAGATTGACTGAAATCACTATCAGAAGTTTATAATGTCTATGCAAATTCAATTATGCTATGTTCTTAAGCTTCCTTTAGTTCTGTTTAGCTGAGTGTAATTCTGGTAGCACTTTTGACTAGTTGAGAAGTGTCAGTCTTTGAAGAAGAAGAGAAGCTACTTTAGACTTAGTGAAATTTCCCTGTAACTATCTCACCTATCCTAAGTAACTTTTTTCTTTCTTTATTTTTCTTTTATTTTTTCTTTAATTTGGTCTGTATAAAAGCCTTATGTCTGTTTCTCTGGCACAATTTTGAGTATGTCAGGAAGGATTAATAAGCCTTCCACTTTACCACTTCCATTATTATACTTGGTTAAAAAAGGAAGATTGATTTCTTTCACAGGAAGTAATGACTGTTTAGATTATAAAGGATTGACTTTGGTTCTAAACAGGTGTGATTATTCACTTTAGCAAACTGCATATAGATGAAACACAAATTTAGCACAAAGTGGGTTAAGCATTACATTCTGCAACTTTTCTAGATGTCCAGTGGAGAGAAAGAACCGAAGCAGGATGAATGTACCTTTCCGCATTGGCAGTGTCAAGGGTGATGAAGCCCTGGAAAAGAAATTTCTTGAGAAGGCTGTGGAACTTAACATGATATCTCTGAAAGGACATCGGTAAGTATTAGTCAAGTGAATCTCTGTCCTGTGCAGAATAAACTATTACTGCAGTGATACAGCATCAGGCATTGTGCACTGACTTACCAGCCTTTCTCACAGCCTCTCTTATGTGTATGAGCTGTTCCTCATACTGGTTTTGGCAACACTTGAGAAAAGCAGTCTAAATTGTAATCAGAGATTGTTGGTGGCTCAGCTGCTGCTTAGGTGAAGTGGTGGGCTTCAGAGAGCTTTATCCATAATTCCGCTTTCTTCTGCAAATCTGTCTCTGTGCAGATGCCAAAGAAGATATCTTTTGATATTTTTTGATGCAATCTGACCTTTTGAGGTCAGATTGTATCAGTGTATAATGCTTCTCAGGTGGCTTGGCTACCTGGTTGCAAGAGTTCTTTCCCATGTTCAATACTGTTTGTGGCATTATTTTTTGATGTCATTGGGCTACAGCTTTGGAGATGTAAGTAACTAATAAATACTAAGCTTCTCTAGACTGTAAGCCTGCCTTGAAGAATTAAATATTGCTTCTCATGCACATAAATGTGAGTTTTATAATTTTAGATTAGGAATAGATTTAAATGTCTTTGACTGCTACTAACATCTGTTTTAGAATATACAAAACATTTCTGGTTCTTTTTTTTCTCCTCTCCTGTTTTCAATTCAGGTCTGTGGGAGGAATCCGTGCCTCTTTATATAATGCAGTGACTGTAGAAGATGTTCAGAAGCTTGCAGCATTCATGAGAAGCTTCATGCAAATGCATCAGTCATAAATGGGTTAGAGCCATGCTGCACATCTAAGAAATGAAAGCTAAAGGGTTTTAACGTTACTGTGGTACCACATGGCTGTAGTGCACAAGTTTAATTTTCTTTTAGTTCCTGTAGCAATTTTAATTAACTGAACAGGACAGAGGCCCAGTCCTGCAATGATGTGGCAACTTCGGCTTTGCTGAAGGTGAGGATCCCCAGACTGATCATGATTGATACCAAAATTTGAAAATGTGTGGTTAAAACATGAATAACATTGTAAGATGCTATGGTTTTGAGTCTGTTTCTCACTTCTATTTACAAGTTCTTCAGCAATGCCTTCTTTTTATTAAAATTCAGGAAGCAAAATCCATCACAGGCTCTCTGTAATGCTTTACAAATACGCTGTGACTGCCTAATGAAGGTAAACTAACATGGTCTCTAGGGACATCTAGTTGGTTTACGGGGTATATTCTGACAGTGTACCACCAGTAGTATTTAGGTGTTAACACCAGCGTTCCTAACTCAAGGATCAGGCCTTCAGACTACTGCTCCAAGGCTGGAAGTACTATCATAACCATTGCAAGTAACTGTGGTTAAAGTCTGCTGGACTGGGCTTTTCTTCCTATTAACATTTATTAGTTTGAAGCTAAGATTCATGAGGCTGATTAAATAAATTTCTAAGATGTTTTTTATTTCTCTATGCATTTTGTTCATTAAACTCCTAGGTTATTAATGTTATATTCTTATTTTGGAGCATGCATATTTGCTGCTGCAAAAAATTTACTTTCCATTTGTTAACCTTGTGCCAGGCTGGATTGCTATATTCTACACAATGGGCCTGTGACTTTCTCTGCACTGACTTTGAGCCCAAAGTGCAGCAGACTTCTTTGTCTGGTGTTTCTTAAGTATTTTCCCCCTTCACTTGCTCCAGTATTTGTTCTACCTTTTCATTCTTTCAGTTTTGTAGCCTTTTTTATGTAGAACTTTGTCCAACTGGAATAAATAATAGTCTTTGCCTTTTCCTGATACTACAGTGTACTTTTGGTCCTATTTTCTCACTTGGTCCTCCTAGCTTACTGCAGATGTTGCTACTCTGGGCTAGAGAGGTCACTGTGGTTACACAAAGATCTTCAGAAGATCTCCTGTTATAGAACCCTTCAGTTACTTTCTTTTTCTCAGCCTGTGACTTTATTGCCCGTACACTGACCTTAGTCTCCTGTTTTAACTTGTGTAGATGCTATCTGCTACTGTCAGAGTCTTTAGCATTACTACAGATGGTTTCAGACTAAACTCTTTGGCACACAATGGGGATTTCTTTTTTTTTTTTTTTTTTTTAATTTTTGTGTAATGTCAGTACAGTGGTAACAATTTATTAATGATAATCATGTACTATCCCTTTGTTAATGGAACCTCAGAACACATCAGTGGAATGTACTAGAGTTGACTTACATTCCTATCTGGAAATTCATTTGGAGATTTTTGTCAACTTAGTGTAATTCAAAGTATGTAAATTATGTGAAGAAAATAAAATTTTAAAAAAAAGCAAGTTTCGCTCATGTATGTTTTATTTCTTTCCAAGAAGAGTCTTTCCCATAGGAGCCATGGAAAAAAAGAAGTATTATTATGAATGCTTAAAGAAGCCTTTTTGCTCCGGCAATTATGAATATCTAATTTGGATTCCATATTAAGCTTTCTAACTTTATAAATTTCTTTTTAAAGGTTTTGTGTACTTGCTTTCAACTGTAGCTTTGGCTTATGTTTTTCCAAAAAATAGCCAACCTTTCTATTTTATAGTAGCCTTGCATTCCTCTTAGCAAGCATGCTTCTTTGTGTGTTTTCATCAGCTGATTTGTGCAGCTGATTCATGGGTCCAACAAGGAACCTCTTGCTGGTTCTGAATTGTACCTAGCATCTTGTCAATTTTTTTTTAACGCAGTAAGGCAAAAATCAGGTAGAATTAAAATACAGAGTGAAGACTGCATTAAGCAGGCAAAGGTTGGCTGAATATCAAATGAGGGGCGTACAGGAATTCTGGGAATACAGAAGCATGTCCTGAATGAATTATTTATTTGAGGTTTGTTTCAGACTAATCCATGCATCAATTCTAGCCTTCCAAGCTGTTTGTCTGTATTTGGGGTTTTGAACCCTTGTGGACAGCAAAATCGTGATTCCCCTACATCAGATTGGTAGGAGGAATTTCAGCGACCTGTTGCTGAGACTCCTGGTCTTTTTTTCTCATCAACACTTACAAGCTGGGTCAATAATTTCAGTGTTTGGAAGTAGGACTCTTTTGGTGTGATATGAATACTCAGAGACATTAAAAGGTATTAAAAATAAAGAAAATACTGGTCTCACCTTAGTTGGCCCATACAGAGAGGGAATCATAAGATGAGTTCTTTTCAATGAATAGTTCTTTTAATTCCTTTTCTAGTGAATCATCTCCTAGCTCTTGTGTTTGATTTTACAAAAGCATGTTCTATCATTCTCCTTTGTAGTATAAAAGTCTGTGGCTACTGTCTTTCCCAGACATGGCCTGAAAAGAGAAAGCTGCTGAGTGAGCTGCATGCTCCCTCTGTTTCTGCTGTGTGCATGAGGGATTCTTCAGCCCAGATGCCAACTGTCTTTCAGGAAGGTACCATGTCCCAGAGATTCCTGTCAGTTGTCTATGACAAGAACTTCTTATGGTAGTTACTATCTGTAAGCCAAGCAAGAATTAAATAAGAATTGGAATTCTGGATTGCTGCATCCTTATTTAACTAGTAATTCTAGTGGAGAGAAATGATTCATGCAGGCAGCAGTGTATGGAGTCCTGCTCTTGTGTCAGCTGATGCTCTATATTTTCAAATGTTTTCCCATTGCTGTTTAAATTAATTCCATTTTTTTCTTTTCAACTTGTAACTGGCTTAATATTTTTCTATACACTCAGGGATGTTTGGATGTAAAAAGCTTAAGCCTATTCCTGTCATTCTAGTAAGTGTTTGGAATGAAACAGGAATAAAAGACATCATATAGTGATGTATTAGTAGTTGCAAAGGTATGCTGGTCTGGCACTATATTGGTGTAAGTTTAATTTTCACCATATTTCATTCTCTGGGTAGAAAATATAATGAGGATGAACCTTTTTGAATTTAATAATGATATACCTAATTAAAAAGTGAAATGTTGCAAGTTTTTACATTAAATCAGTCCTTTTAATTGGAAAGAAGATTCCCCATTCCAGTCAGCAGTTGGACTCTTGCTAATTTAAAACCAGGATTCATGACAATCTGGGATGATTCATGACAATCTTTAGCCTTTTAGGCTAAAGAAACTAAGAAGTTATAATTACCGATGGATTACTAAGTGGTTGGAGGAGAGTGATCAAAAAGATGCAAGGGTAGAATTATTTTTTTCCAAGTAGCTGAAGAATAAATGTGTATATGATGTAAGAAAACCAAAAGCTGTACAGTTTCTGAAATACAAGAAAATTGGAATTCTATTTCCTACTTTTACACTATGCATAAAAGGCAAAAATTGTGTATTTTGGTAAATGGATTAATTACAAAAGAGATATAAAGAAATCATGTGAGAAAGTGGAAATTTGCTGAACTATTATAAGAGAGATTGCCATTAAACTGCTTTGAGTTTTTAATACAACAAACCAGTCTGGGTATGATTGTATGTTGTAGTTCCATGATGTAACCTGAAGAGATTTGAGAGATGTATTGCTAAAACTAGGGATGGTGGTAACAAGCTCTACTGTGACACTTGGCACTGTGCTGAGTCTTTTAGCTGGCTCAGCCACCATGGCACTGCACCAAGAATGGGACACGTCTCCCGAGCGGGCAACAAGAGCCGCGGCTTAGAGCTCCTTGCTCTGCGGCACAAAAGTATTTAAATTGGTGCAGGCTGGGGACAGGGAGTGAGAGGGAGGTCTTCTGCTTGTAATCCAGAAAGGTTTATTCTTCTGAATGGTCAGTGACAGAAAGAGCCCAGAATACAGTCTGCAACAGTTTATAAACAGGGGAGGTGCCAGGGGCAGGTATCAAATTCTAACCAATAAGGAGAGGATGTGGGAGGAGAACAAGGGGGAGTTACATACTTCATGGGCTAATGGGGTGTTGTGGATCAGGGGAATTCCCGGGAGGCCTTTAGACAGGGTTGGCCCCAGGGAAGGTCTGACTTAATGCATTCAGGAAAAAGGGGTTGGGTTAGGTGCAATTGACAGCTCAGATGGTGGAAACAACTTTCAGGACAACCCATTAATTCAGGGAAACGGGGATACAGAATCATTCATTAACAATGGAACTTAAACCGCAACACTTAGTGAATATTATTCCATAGGATAAGTAGCAGTCTTTGGAACTGAAACAACTGCACAGAAGTTTCAAACTCTGTTGCTAGGTTTTGAAGCTTGGCAAAACAGACCTAAAGGATTATAAAAGCTGGAAAACTACTGGGCTGGCAGTGGCCTGTCAGTATACAGTTAGGTGTAGTAGGCTTATGGTTTTTCTTTCTTCCAGAGCAGCCCCAATCATGCTGCTCTTGAGCACATTTTTATTGTGAAGACATATCTCTGGCCTTAGTGTTAGACCTGTCAAGCTTGACTCAGTTGTGATTGTGCTTTGCCTGATGTCACAGTACTGAGTTTTATTGTCAGGCCTAGTCTCTCAGTACTGAAACAGAAGGTTTTGTCTGTGGAGGTATTTCACTAAGCCACCTAAAAGGCACCTCTACCTGTTTGGTACGTCCTAGAAGCTTGTCTTCAGTTTCCTAAATCTATCTGGTGATGTGAAGTAGTTTGGTGCAAGACAGAACATTGCTCTGGTGCTGTGAGGTGTCCTCAGGAGTGGCAAGAGAAAGGGTGATTGATACCAGAGCTATGTGCTCTGTGCTTCTGAAGGAGACACTGGACCAAGTCAGTTGTGAGGTATGGGCAGCTGGTGACAGCTGGTGAATAAAAGGATATACTGCAAGATTTAGAGTTAGTTTGTGTAAATTTAAAGGAGAGGAATAGAAAGAGAAGAAAAACACTAGGAATATAGTAGAACATTCAGTTATTATTTTGTCACCTATTGCTGTACCAGTTATAAGCACTTTGAAGAGGTGGTCCTCTGCCTTGCTTCTCTACCCTCTTTACCCAGGAGGAATACTGCTTGTTTTGTGGCTCTATGACTACTACTGTCACCATAAGGGCTGTAGCAAAAACCTGGCTAGACTGGGAAGCAAGGCAGAGCACAGTTAAATGTCAGGATTGAACTAAGCTCTCACTTTCCCTGCACAACCACACAATGTATCCCCAATGTATAATTTACTTGATTCATATTGTAGCGATAGCTGCACATGAACAAAATTCTCTATTCAATTACTTCTTTACATCTCTATTACAATCAGAGAAGCTGTCCCATTGTGTTCCAGATGCCCACCAGCAGTAGTTTTAATTACAGCATTACTTTGAAATTAAATTGCTTGTTTGACAGCACTAGTCAGAATCTTTACCAGTAGAGTGTGCATTTCAGTAAGTGAAAAATAATCCACTGTATTGCCACCAAACCTTTAGCATTTTTATGCAAAATTCACACATTTTTATGTGTAAAGTAAGCCAGAATATTGCTTCTATCCCTACTACATTTGACACAGAGAAGACAACCACATCCAGAAATCTTGGTAGCTCTCTGCCAAGTTTTGACTGGGATGACACCTCACTGCTGGTTGGTAGATGCTCTGAACTTCACCTGAATGGAAAAAACACCAATATTTTGCCCTTGTGGCCAAGAAGACCAATGGTGTCCTGGGGTGCACAAGAAAGAGCATTGCCAGCAGGTCAGGGGAGATCATCCTTCTCTTCTGATCAGCCCTAGTGAGACACATTTGGAGTGCTGTGTCCACTTTTGAGCTTCTCAGCACAACAAAGACATGGAGCTGCTGGAGCAAGTTCAGTGGACGGCAGCAAAGGTGATGAGGGGACTGGAGCATCTCTCTTACAGGGAAAGGCTGAGGGACCTGGGCCTGTTCAGCCCAAAGAAGAGATGACTGAGAGGGGGCCTCATCAATGTCAATAACTACCTGAAGGGAGGGCGTCAAGAGGATAGATCCAAGGCTCTGTTTGGTGGTGCTGAGCAATAGGACAGAGGCAACAGGCACAAAAGGATGCACAGGACCTTCCATCTGAATATAAAGAAGAATTTGAGCACTGGAACAGATTGTGAAGAGAGGTTGTGGGGTCAATTCAAGAATTGTCTGGACACAATTCTGTGCCTTGTGCTCTAGGATGACCTTGTTCGAGCAGGAAGGTTGAAACAGATGACCTACCATAATGCCTTCCAACCATATCCATTCAGTGATAAACATGTAAGGGAATGCATTCCAAAAATCAATGACAGATCCTTTGTATTTTAAAAGATACCATGTATAGGTGAATATTAGATACCCTTGTTTTATAAAGTTTTAATTTGTGATCTAATTGTATTGATTCCCATGATTTTATATATACCCTTATATGTGACTTATTTATCCAGTATGGAAATAGCTCCATAGTTATTCCACGGACACTGCTTTGAGGACACCTTACTGTGGTCTTTCAGTATACAAAGGGAGCTCATAAGAAATACAGAACAAGAATTTTTATAAGGATCTGTACTTAGAGGACAAGGGGATAACTGTTTTAAACTTTAAACTGAAAACGTTAGATTGAGATAGGACATAAGAAAGAATTTTTTTATGGCAAGGGTGGTGAAGCACTAGAACAGGCTGCCCAGAGAAGCTGTGGATGTCCCAACCATGGAAGTGTTCAAGGCCAGTTTGGATGGATCTCTGAGCAAACTATTCTGGTGGGAGGAGTCCTTACCCACAGCAGAGGAGTTGGAATAGATTATTTTTGAACGCCCCCTATAACACAAACCACTCTGTGATGAAGCAAACATTTTATTTTGGAGAAATGCTAGTGTAAGTCTTAGTCCAAGATTTGTACCACCTGGCAAAATGGTAGATGTTTGTGTGACAGTTGATGCTCAGAATGGGACAAATGTGAATAATGTGAATGGGGCAGTTCACAGCACAGAATTGCCACAGCTCTGCAATACTGAAATAACACATTTAAATATTGAGCCAAAATGCTGCTGAGCGTTGCTAAATCCTTAATGAAAGAAAATGAACAGCAGTAGAATAGTGTAGCGTTCAGTATATTTGCTTCCAGTTCTCACTTCCCTAAAAAATTTGTTTAGAAAATTCAGTTTTCTCATTCCTGACTGTAGAAAACACAGAGCTTGTTATATTAAGAATATAACATGCAGGATGAAAAGTACTGAGGAATTTATTTAAATGGTCAGATGTCAGATGCCTGTGAACACACTTTGTGTGTCTGTGAAAGGAAGGATATTTTGGAAAAAGGAATTTTTTAAAGCAGTTTAGTTCTGAAGTAAGACTGAGCCAGAAGCAGACAGGAAGTATATGTCTGTAGAATAAGAAAACTGTATTCACAGAGGAAGATGCTAGAAAGACAGCATAAACAATGTGGAGTGCTGATACACATTATCCTCTGTGTTAACCCCCAGAGAATGTGAAAGTCTCCTTGTAAGGTCTTTTACACACAAAGAATAACCTTGTCTGATCTTAGTCAGATTAAACCAAAGAAACAGGCTAACCATTTAGTAAATGTGAAAATCTGGGAAGTTCTCTGCCTCAGGAGAATGTAGATGGGAATCAGTAGATGGGAAAGATCCACAGGAGTAGAAAGGGTCAGTGATTTACAGCATTGTGCTTCTCCTTGCTCTCTGCTGAAGTGCTTGCAAAGGCTCTGTGTACCTGTCTGTGCAGAAGACATTGGGATGGAGCCTTACTCAGTATAAAGCAAATGATCAGTGTTTAGGAGTGAGTGAATTTGGAAAATTCAATTCCAGGCAATGTCATAAAAGGTTAGAAAAGTCTAACATTTCAAGGCTTAACAAACTTAGAAGTTGCAGAGGAAACTGTACTTCAGGTTGGGAAGAAACCTGTTTTGTGGACAATTAATAGCTTAGCCCAATTTGGCTTTGTGTAGAGCAGCGGTCCCAAAATGCGAAAGAGTGTTCATAAGTTGCACAAGAGTGAAGTGCCAGATGAGCAGTATTTTACTTAAATCAGAGCATCACCAGGGATGGCCACGCTATGATGTGACTTGCAAGGCCTAAATTTCTTGCCTCAGTTAACCAGTCTAGCTCACAAATGGGGAAGATTCCAATCACCACAGACAATAAGGGGATAAGTTGCTGAGAGACTTGTACATCTCTGAGAAACCAGGAGCTCCTGCTACTGCAGCATGGAACTGAAAGAAAAATTTATTTCATTTAAGTATTTAAAGGGCAGTGAATTGGTTTTTAAATGTCTAACTGATTACATTTGGATTATATTTAGGCTGTTCTACAGAATATATTCATCTAGCAGCCCATCTAAAAAACCTGTGATATAAGGGAGCTTAGGAGCTGAAATGTCCCAGACTGCCAAGTATGGGGGTTGCTTTGAGTTTCTTCTTAGAGTGATGCTTACCTTATGATTTCCTTTTTTATCTGTAAGGGGTACTAGGTTGTCAAAAAATGCAATATTAAATTACTGCAATACTATTAAAAGCTCAGTTCTAGAAAATGGTGATTATTCTCAGAAAAGAATATAATTACTGTTAAAATGTAGGATAAAAGAGAATTTTATGACACTCATTCCATTACTTATGCTCATTTAAATGATTTGGATTACTTCTGTTTTACATTGCTATTAAAGAGAACTGATACCAGATCATTAGTTTTAGCAACAAGATGTGAAGTTCTAGTGGAGAAGCCAGAGATGTCACTGGCAGTTGGCCTTGGAATGTACCACTCCAGGCATGTTCTGAGTCATGACCCTTCTTGAATCTCTTTCCCTATTCACACCTTCAGTCAGGCAGGTTAGCTGGCTGAAGGTGACTACAGTATATTGCAGGATACTTTGCAGTTCATCACAGAGATAATAACGCTCCCAGAAACATTTCAGCTGCTCTCAAAACTGCTGCTGCCACTTTTGGTTCTACTGAGTGGAATACATGGGGACAGATTAATGAAGGGAGAGCAAAACTATCAGAGCTTGGTTGGCCACACTCTATGACCCGTGATTAGGGTAAAGGCGAAGGAAAAGTAATTTCCATTGGTTGAGGGACAGTAAGCATAAAACACACTATAAATTACAGCTGTGACAGCTATGACAAAATACGATGCACTGTTTTATTATCCTATTACAAAAAACGTTATTCAGTAACAGGTATTTAAGACAGAGGTAGTTAGGATTCACACTTGAGACAACATTCTGAGCAAGAGAAGATAAGGGATTCAGAAACTGACCTGGAAAAAATAGCAAAGATGAGAGGAATTGTTCAGTTGTTTCTGAATTCCAGAAAGAAAGTAGATCTGTTGGCAGTAAGGAAGAAGAGATAAATGGCAAGTTCCCATATTCTGGTGCAGGAGTTTTAAAAGTCCTTACAATGAAGTGCTCAAGCTCCTTCCCTAAACTTGGGCATGTTATGAATTTTTCAGAAATCACATTGGTGGCTTAGGTCTGCAAGTCTGCCCTTTGCAGGAAGATAGATCAAAGTGGTGTAGGAGATACAAGGTGGCTGCACTATGGGAACACGGAGACTGAAAAAGTGCAAAAGAGAAGGAATGAGTGGGGTGGGTGAGAAGTCATGGCTTGGGTACCAGTATTAGCAAATGCTGTTCCTGCTGCTGATTGTTCAATTTGGTGCTCACAAGTTCAGTGCTCTTGGAGAGGTGCTGCTTTAAAGGCCAAAAATTTGGGTATGTTTCTTCACAGAGCTGTATTAAGACGGGGATTCTGCCATCAGTCGGGGTGAGAAACAGACAAGCTCCAGCCACATGCTTTCCACCAGCTCCTCCATGGCTCAGGTAGCAGCAGGCTGAGGGTCTTCCTGTAAAAAAACTGCTCTCCAGAAGTCTGAGGCCCTGCGTCCTGGTGGCACTTTTGGCAAGAGCTGTGTAGCAAATGACCTGATTATTCTTTTGCTGATACATACATTTTTTCTTTTGTTTCCTTAATTCTTTTCTAATCTGCGACAATTGGCGATAAACTGACCAAAGGGCAGAGAGCTCAGCTTGGCAGCTGAGGGCCTTTTATGGCTGTGGCTGCTGTTGTTTTGTGGAAAGGCTGATAAATCTTTGTGTCCTGTAATGCCCATCTTGTGCTTTATTGCCTTGGACAATAACTGAGAATATGCCATGAAATCATCCAATGTCTTGAGACTAAGCATGTGGGCATTGATGTAAGATAATATTTCAGTGAAGCAAGGCTCTAGACAAGGCAGTGTATTTTATTGGAGTCACTGAAAGTTATTTCAGTTCCTTCTTTGTAACAGATAGCAACAGCCTGCACTGTGATGTCCCTGTTACCTGCAGCTGCACCATGCCTGTCACTTACTCTCTTAGGGGCTTGTTTGCAATGCTCCAGATCTGATTTTCCTGAGGTAATGTTGAGTACTGCTGGAAGTGTAACTGACTGAATGATAATGGACCTTATTTACACGTTATTAATAGTGGTGTAGGTCTTTGTGATGCACCATGTTTTCCAATATACTGCATGATAACAACTTAGTTTTCTAAAATATTGTTAAAAAACTTACCTCTAGCATCAAATGAATTAGTCCAGGGGGATTCTTTAACTGGTGGTCATTAATGAAGTGTCTAGTGATAAAAACTGTCTGCCACACAGTTATACCATGCTTCTGTTAATAGTCCATTAGACCATGCTTTGTAATATCTTACTGCACATACCCTTTTAGTTAATGAATAAGTGGATATAAATTGAATTTTTATGACTCTTGGAACTCCAAACCGGTTATCTTCTTATCCAACATACGGTAGCTATGAGGCTGAGAGATCAAATTAATCTGTTTTGATTTCGTTTCACTTAAAAAATTAAGGTCCCATTAACAGGTATGCGTAAAGTAATTGTACAGCGTAGGACTCGTGACACATGTTCTGCCTTTCTAAAACTTGCCAACAGAGCTACAGGCTACCGAGTTTACCATAATGCCAGTCTGTTGTGTCCAGACCAGAGGAGGGAGCTCAAGTGCCAGAGCAAGTAGAACTGATCTGTTCTAGGGGTTATCTCCTCTTAAAGAGACCAACCTCAGGTTATCCTTTTGTTTTCCCACAACCTCAGGTTACTCATCTCCTGTTTTGCAGGTTTGTCCTGTGAGACAATTATCAGATTGCCTGCATTGAAGGTGCATGGAGTGCTGGGACATTTTTTGTGAGTAGGACAGACATAGGATGGGGCTGAACAAGTGTTATGCTCAGAATGTGAGATCTAAAAAAGTCAGAGTGCAGTTTTGTCCTAAGGGATGCTCTGCAAGATGCTGTCTTTCTACCATGCTTCTTCCCATGTTAGGCTAAGTGTTAGATTTGTACCATGCTTCTTCCCATGTTAGATTCCTAAGTCCTCCTATTGTCTACTTGTCACTCAGAGAAGACATTCAGGATTTAGTCAGGCTGAAATATAGATTGAGAATCTTAAGATGGACATGTTGGAGTAGAAATGCTGAAGTGGCCATGATGTCACTGATAAAAGGCTGTGGTTTGGTTTCAAAAACCCTTTTTCTCTCTCATTGCTGGAATTGTTGAAATAAGCACCTGCTGCAGACAACAACCTAGCCCTCAACTTCACTTTCATCTCCTACTCAAGGTATGTCTGTTTGATATTTTTTATAAAGACTAATTCCTTTCTCTGCTGTTAAAGTGAAATGATGGCACTTGATTGCTGAAAGACACAGAGTGACAAATTTCATGTCTGATGACTTTTATTAGAAGGAGAGCTCTCTTGAAAGTGGTACTGCTCAGCAGGGCTAATTTAGAGTGGCTTTTTCTCAGAGATTGATGTAACTCTTGTAGTATGTTTGTGGTGCAGCTGTTGCTGATGTTGTGGCAAAGCTTCCAGTCCCCAGGTAGAAACTGGGGAGAGGGACAGCTCTTTCAAAGAATCTGTATGTGTACTATGGTCCCTGACTCCCTGGTGTGGTACCAGGCTCACAAAATCACCTATTGTACATCGCAGCAATAACACAAAATAAAAATATTAAGGGATTTTTCATCAGCTGCAGTCTTTTGCATTATTATTCTGTATCTTGCCCTGCACAAAATGAGTTTCTGAGGCAAAGAGAATACTGACATGAAAGGAAAGCGAGGCTGAAACTGGACTTAAACAAAATTCTGTGCCTCACTCTTTGCTTTTTAGAAAAAATAAATTTATTTATACCATCTTTACTATAGCAAGTAAATAAGCAATATTTGGAACACTCACCATTTATACCCTGGGTACACAGTCTTCAGTAGTCAGTTGCTATTGTTAATTTCTAACTCAATCCTGTAGGATGCCATGGTCAGTGATTTTAAAATGCTCTCTAAGTATTAACCAGACATTCTAATAAATCAGCCTGATTGTTCAAAGTATTTACTATCTTTATTGTGCCTGTTGCAACACCTCCTACAGAGACATAGATATACCCTTGAATGAATTCTTAGCCATAAGCAAACTAGATGTTATCTCTACTCTCCTCTACATAGATGAGTTTTTTTTCTGTCAACCTTGAAATCCTTTACAGAAGCCTCATTTAGTTCAATGAAAAATTTAAAGACATAATATATAATTATTAATATTTAGAGTATAAAAAAGCCAATATGAGATATAAAAATCCTGATGCAGTGATAGTAAATATTTTCAGAATTGCAATACTGATGGTTATACTACTGATGATTATACAACACTTAAATTTAAAGTATCACCAGTCTGAATTATAGAGGACAGCATCATTGAAATGCCCTGATAGGGCTGGAAGTCTTCAGATGCTTCAGAGGTTTAGGGAGTGGATGGTATAATTAAAAATAATAAGTGTTTTCTCCCACTTCAAATGAATTTAAGATTTTTTTCCCCCTATCCTGTTTGGGTTTTTTTTTTGGTGTTGTGTTTTTTTTGGTGTTTTTTTTTTTTTTTTTTAAATTTTTTGATTATGTAAAATTCTGGAGACTTGTTTAATATAAATGCAGTCATGACTTTTGGAGTTCATGGTGAGACTTGGTCACATTTCAAACCTATGTTCCTTGTATATTTTTGTTACCTCTGACAATCTGTGACAACACAACTTACTGATTAGCTTTATGCAGTGTTTGTAATTATGTTCTTGTCCTGGCAGGAATGTGGCTTTTACGTTTCTTGCTACTGTATTTCACTCTGAGTTAGTGTCTGTCTTGGATGTATCTGTTTAGAAAATCTGACACCTAGTTACGAAGTGTAATAGGAAAGAAATCCCAAAATCTTCCTTCTGAAACCCCCCTTCAAAGAAAAACAATTTTACTTTTTGCTTTGTATAGCACTTCTCATGGCTGAATTGCTAAGTAATTAGAGAAAATCTGCCTTAATTTTACTCTCAGTCCCCTTGTTTCATGTGTTCCAACCCTAATACCAGCTACACCTATTCGATATGTTTGACTTCTTTGATTGCACTATAAAGCAGGGATCTTAGATTAACTGCAAATCTCTCTGTACATTTATGATATCATAGTAAGAATAATTATCACATATGTAGTTTTCTATTTTTTTTTACCTTAAAGATTTCACAAGTATTTTACTATACAATTATATTTTTTATATAAATGCCTTAGAAATATCACTTAGGTATTACACCAAAAGGAGCAGCTTCAGGGCAGAGGAGGAATTATTTATTTTTTCTATAGCTGAACACAGGTTTTACTGCTGAAGAATCACTGCTGTTGAGACACACTTTGGTGTCCTGAAGTCAATAAATATACCTTTCACGCTAAAGTTAACAATTTCCAGAAATGTGAATACTATTAAAAAATAAAAGAGGAAGCATGCAAAGTTTTTAAATATCACAGAACTGTCTTTGTGAACCAGATAATAAGACAGAGAATCACCAAAATGCCAGGAGGACAATTTGAAATGAGAAGGCTGGTTAGGAACTGGATTGTAATTTGGGCAATAAACCCTGTTTATGATAGTCTTCCAGTCATTAACTGTGTCTGTTGCCAGAGGAAACTGGGACTATTAACTTCCTCTGACTGATCCAGAGGGAGAAAGCAATAATTTCTTTTACAAGCAGAAGGGAAGGTTCTGCTCAATAAAAATCAATTAAACATTTCCTATAAAAAAGAATGCTCAGGAGACCTCATGCCACTGTCAATGTGGCTATCAAAAGCTTTCCTTTGGTGCTTTGAAAGATATTCCATGCTATTTGTATATTTATTACATCTCTGCAATTACAAACTTGACTGAAGACAAATTTTGTTGAGGTGAATGATTCCACTGAAGGATTGAGGATCTAATGAATTTCTTTCTCCTCTCAAGGAGGTAATCTTTGATCTTTGTTTTCAGAGGTGAGAACTAAAGAGATATTCCTCTACGCTTATCTTGCTTTGAACAAATAGAGATGACTTTTTAATTATTCAGATAATTTCTTTCTGCCTCTTTAATTAATTTTGAACTTTTTTCTCAGTAGGATATTTGTTACTTTCCTATCTTGAATCGGTTACTTGTTCAGGAAATTAGACTGTATAAAGAAATATATGCTGTATAAAGAAATGTTTCCTTTCAATCTCCTTAGGCTACAAAAAATATTTTGGTGCTATTATTTCTGCTGAAAGATTTTAATCTTGTGGTTCTTGTCTGCATCATAGCATTCTGTGTACCACAAAAAGAAGAGAAAGAGCAGTCCTTTTTGCATGGAGTTCAGAATTGAACAGTAGTGAAAGATGCAAAAACAGTGTACATGGCTTCTGGCTGTGAGAGGAGTAGCCTGGGAAGAGAACGACTTCATTTTCATAATATACTGGTATCATTTAGCTGTATGAGTAATTTTCTCTCAAGGAAAAGGGTAATAAATTATTGCCAATTACTCCTTCAATTTATCATTATCAACATATAACAGTCATATCACTTTAGCAGTTCGTAAAAATGTGGTATTTCATGGGGTTTTATTAGTATCTGGATTGCTGTACAAAATGGCTTTCAGAAGAGAGTCTGCATCATTACACTGCTTCCCATCCATCACCAGCTGGCTATCAAAGGATAGAGGAGTAAAGCAAACAATGAAAATTACTGCCCACATGCTGGTCCTCTTTCCACCATGGTGTCTGCAGTAATTGAAAGCTTGGCTTGTCTAACTGCAGCTGAATTCATGCAACATCTATTGCCAAACAAAGCTTGTTACTGCTTATTTCAAAGCTAATGGTACTACTCTAGACTATTATTGAGTAGTGGATTAAGTCGTTCAAGACTTAGGCAAAATCATCTCTGAAGGTCAAAGAAAACCTACTTGACTCTACATGTTGTCTAAGATCATTCTATTAGAAAAGGTGTGTGACAGAAGTGTGGGAGCTCTTCCTCACCCTACAGGTAACTCGCCCCATCAGTATCTGTGTTCTTGTAACCTACTTAGCATTCACCCCCTCAGGATGGTTTACAAATCCAACTTACACATTATTGTGCTTCCATTTGCCTTCTGAATAGTAGAAGATGGAAAAGGAGGAAAGCAAAGATTCAGGATGACAAAATATACTCAAATACTATATAGAAGATAAGTGCTGAAAAATCTCTGTCAACACTTTATTCTACTCTAGATCTACTACACTGTCTTTCTCTTTAGCTAAGTAAGAAAAGGTTATAGTGAGAAATACTTAAATATACTCTCTATCCCCCTATTGGAGGAATTTTCAAAGCCATAAACTAACAACACCATTTCATTTATCCTTGAAACAGGAATGGCGATAACATACCAGAGTGATGGGTTACAACTTCAGAGACATGTGTGCCATTCTGCAGAAGTCAATGAAGGTACAGGTTTACAGAAAATGAGATCACAGACTGTTGAATAAGAGAGAATTCCAGTGACTGAAAAAATTGAGGGATTTGAAAACTGCTAATATTTTCTATTAGAGCAACTGAGAGTTAGACACTGGAGAAAAATTTTCAGTCCTCATTTGGGTCAAAAATGTAAGCATCAGGTAGCATTTTAGAGTAAAATCCTCAAAAGGGTGGTAATGATTTAATATATGTGCTAAGTAATTCACAATAATAAGAGTGTGCAAAGTTTAGATAACTATTTGCTATGTTATACCAAGTTATTTGTAGTCTGGTGGTAAAATAAAAGATTCTTTGCCTAAAGACCTTTTTGTTAAATTAATTCTTGTTTTACCAAACCAAAGCAAGAATTATCTGGAAGATGTTTGTGATCTCTTGAGTGGGCAGGAGGTGGGAACAGAAATGATAGCAAATATATCCAAGCTCTACAAAAGGGCTACAAAAGTAGTTTTCATTTAAAAGGGCATTTTTAAATACTTTAAAAACTTTTCAAATTGGATCATCTGCCTCAGCTTGTTGGAAAGGAATCTACCAAGCTTGACTTTGAGGTGTGTGTGTGGCTAAAGTACATATGAGTAGAGAGTTTGGCCTAAGGTCTTATTCTCCTTTTGGAAAAGAGAATAAGACACATAGCAGCAAGGAGAAATGGAAGACTACAAGCCATTGCTGATAGAATAGTCTTACAGCAAGTAAGAGACATATAACTCGACAGGTGTCATGTTGTGGTTTATCCCAGACTTCCATTAGATTGAAATGATCGACTTTTGTTTAAAATCTTTTCATGCCAAATACATGGACAGGAGCTGTGCATGTGTATCATCTTTGTTGTTGTTGTTGTTGTTGTTGTTGTTGTTGTTGTTGTTAATATTTTGAATATTCTTCCACAAATTTCTAATGGTTCATACAAAAAGGTATCTATCTATTATTGGGAAATACTTTTTCTACTCCCCTGGAGGTTCAAATATTCAACCAAATTTGGCACTGCACCAAATGCAGTGCCTCCCAAATAATGTGACCTGATTTTGAATTTTTTTCCCTTGCAGCAAAAGAGAAAGACTCTGCTCTACAGATTCTCTTAAAAAGGGGAACACATTCAGCATTAGAAAATGTAAAAGTACAGCAGCAAACCACATACTAGTAATTTCACAAAGACAGTTGTCTTGGCTGATGCAAACACAAGGAAAAGGAAAATAAAAGGGAAGTGAATGAAAAATAAATGGGTGGATTTTATATGATGTGTTTGAGGGTCTTTCCCAGGTACTAGTATATTTCTTTTAAAGCAGTCTCACACTACTTAATGAGTGAAGCATAGATGTGTGTGTGCATCAAAAATGCATGATATATCCAGCTTAGCTCCATATAATCCCTTTGGAAATAAAAAATAGGCACCTTTACAAATATATTGCAGAATTTAATAATTTATTACTTTAAGATTTAATGATATGTTTCATCTATGCATTAATCATTTCTTCCCCTTCTGATGTTAATGCTTTTGAAAGTCACTGCTTGATGACATCATGTAAATTCAACAGTCTGACAGTTAAAAGAAAGGTTTAGAGGTCTTAGATAAGTTTTTGAAAATTAGTTTATTGCAAGTACCAAGAAATTTTAGATGTGGTATCTTAATAGGGGGAAAAAAATCAATCATAAATCGCAAAGGGACCACATTGACTTTGTTAACTTGTTTGCAGTTTTTTTTCTGACCTTCTTTTATCAGCTGTGAATTAGCCTTTATCTGGGGAGTATTTACGTTATCTGAGAAACATTAATGTTGCTTTACATATGACTTGGGTTAAAAAAAAATTTAAAACAGTGACTGTAAATATTTGAAAGAGATGTTAGTTTCTGTCAAATTCATGTTAACAACAGTCTGAACACAGGAGGGAGACAAAGACTTGGTTAAGATAGATGCAACGATGTGCTTAAAACCAAAGCTTCAGGAAAGAAGTGGGTAGAGTGAATACAGGTGGTGATTTACAGGTATTAGGTTTGATTTAAAACAATATTTTTTATCATATGCCATATTGCTTTCTAAATTGCCCCCTAATATTATTTGGTGAGAAATAGTTTACCCTACTTTTACCTTTATTAATTGCTTCAAATGTGATAATTTCTTAGCCTATTTCTAGAACTGATATCATGGATAGACTTCCCTTTTCTATGCCTATAGCTGATATTGCAGTATTTTTGCCCATATAAAAATTACATTGAATCACATAAAAGGTATATTGTGTCTGCAGAGACAATA
>VYXD01011677.1:81174-122057 GCA_013397195.1 Hylia prasina
TTTTTTAATTGAGCCCAATTTGCCATGTGGGTGTTGTGTTTTGCAGTGCTTTCTTTTGTTTGAGAACTCTTAGCAAAAGTTGATATGATAAAGGTTTTTAAAACTGTTTTCTTCCAAAACATCATGGTACCAAAAAACTAGCAAACCATGACTGCACGACTTTTATGGTCTTCTGTAGTTTGCAGTGAGAGCAGAGCTGAGAAAACTTGCTGGATGTTTGATAGCTGGGAAACCTAAGCCCTCTTTCCCTACAGCAGAAGTACAGCACTATGCCTGGCTTTGCCAAAGTGAGCAAGCCATATCTTTGAAGAAGCCTATCTAGAATTTATTTTCGTTGTACACAGGAGGCCTGTCTGCTGAGATTGAAGGTCAGCTCATTTTTCTGATTGCTGATATAGTTTCGTACTTGCTGAGAGGTGAACTGAGACTGCTTACAGTGGCCAGCAAAGAGTCAGAGCATGAATTTTTCACTGCAGTCATATAGTAAAAAAACCGAAACTGATTGGAAGTGAATCCTATCAATTGACTTAGAGATGGTGGAAAAGAGCCAGATATGATATACTGTGGACAAACTTCTGAATGGTAGGAGTAGTTTTCTATGTGGGCTTTACCAAGTTGGTTACCCTGTCCTTGTAATACTGCTTTTGTGCTTTATATCTGCTTACAACATTTTAAAATGAAAACACCAATTAATCTTTACATTTTGGTATACTAAAAGTGTGCAAAAATAATTCCAAGGACTTTAAGTTATAATTAAATTCAGGGGATGGATATTTGGGTAAATTGGCCAGCACTACGCTGTACTCTAGATATCAATTCAATTCTGGATGATTTTATATCCTTCTCTCAGATCTATAATCACCCAGCCTTCTTTGTGTTATGAATTATAACTAAGAAATCAACATTTCCAAACTGCAGCAAAGAGTTGTCTTACTTCCACATGTGAAAGCAATTTCTAGTGACAAGAAATATACAGAAACAAAATAAAGGACGACTCTACTGGACAATTAAAACTTCTTGAAACATGGCTAACTTCCATGCTATTAAAAAGAAAATGCAAGCCAGATGTTTAGTGTATGTATGTGTTTGGACCACACAGATGTAGTGTCTCTGTGACTTTTAGATCAACAAACAAACTAAAAGTAATATTTTTTAATGTAGAGAAATTCACTGTACTATAGCAGAATCAGAGAATTATAAAATCATAGAATCATAGAATGGTTTGGCCTGGAAGGGACATAAAGATGATCTAGTTTCAACCCTCCTGCCATAAACAAGGCTGCTCAGAGCCCGATCCAAGACCCTGAACACTTCCAGTGATGGGGAATCCACAGCTACTGTGGGTAAGAGAAGCAGCATTGGGAATTGTACCTTAAATAAGAACAATATTGATTGTAAATTGATGGTGGATCTGTTGAGCTATTTAATAACTATTGTTGCTGAAACAGTGCATAACCAGAGCTCATACCTTTAATATATATAGCAAAATAAGCTCTCAGGCAGTCTGGGAATAGCTACTTGGGCTATGTGGCAGAGGCAGTACCATTCTCTCTACAGCCCGTTTTCTAAAATGAAGCAACTGCTATGTCAGATCTGCATTAGATCTTTGCTGGCAATGGTCATTAGCATAGCACAATCTGCTGGAGCTTTAGATGGATGGGTTCTGAGCAGCTAGAAAAACTTAGCCATAAACAAGCAGGCAGCACTATGAGAAAACCATTGCACCAGTGGGAAATTTTAAGAAAAGGCAACTATAGACACTTCCTGCCCGCAGGCCTGCCTATCTAGATGAAATGATGATTCTGAGCTCTAGCTGAGACAACACGTGAGAAATGTTAAGAAACCTCACTTTGGGTAACATTAGACTTCACTTTATGCCTATACTGATGTTTAGGTCTCCTTTTCTCATCTGTAAGTGTATCTTTGGTGCCATGTGGAGGCACGTTCACTGTGCTGCTGAGGTGCCCTGCCTGCCTGCCTGTGGGTCATGGGGGTGACATTCAAGTGAGTAATGGAGGTGTCTGCCTAGTCTGGGCTTTGCCTCACAGAAAGGGGAACAGTTGCTGGATATCACACTGAGGATGAGTGCTACTGATTGTCAAGATCACTGTCACTAGTCAGAATGAATTAAGATTCTAATTCTAAGGGACTAAGAATACTACTTTCTGCATCATAGCAAAGGTACTTCATAATAAGCAGAGAGACATTTAAGGCTGTCACATCAATATCAATGATTCCATCATGTAAACCCTGTCAGCAATACTGCATTATTTAGAAATATATAATGGTCCACACAGAGGCTGCACACTAAATATGCTTGAAAAAAATAAATAAAACAAATGCACAGAGCAATAAACAAGAAGAGCAGATCACGTGGTAGTATTGATTCAGTACTTTTTAGGTTTCAGCTCCCTGGGTAATAAACAAAAATTTACTAGTGTTAAACATCAGACATATGGATACTTGAAGAGAAAAGACTTGTGAGGGCCATATCTTTCAAGAAAGAATGAAAATGGGGACTGTTCTGTAAAAAGGACAAAAAAGGATAAGGCTCATTTATGGTCTCTAGGTGGCAAAATTATGTGACTACACATCTGCTTGTTTATTTGAGCCTGATCACGCTCACAGTTATGATAAAGATTGAAATTCTGTGTTCTGAAGGGACCTGCTCACAGGTCTTGATTCTAGAATATTTGGTGGGCAAAATAACACAAATGATGACACAAAAGTCATGTCTCTCTGAAGGCCAGGAATATCCACGTCCAGTGGTTCCTGTGGTTCACGTGGTGATGGAGATAATTTACCTTAATTTGTTAATGCTTTGTTCGTGTTTTCTTTGTATTTGTATATGTTTTCCTGTTCAGTGTCAATGGAAGAGGCAAGGCAAAAATTAAATAAAGACAAGAAAGCTATGCACCTAATGTTTAAAAGTAACTTTGTGTGCTTGTGCACAGAGAAAGAAGCCACTTTGCAAGTACTGAATGTTACTTGATATTCCTTCGAAGAACTTGTTTTCTTGTACAAGTGGCGGTTGCACTGTGAACCCATTTTAACTGACTGATGTGTCTTTAACACATCAGAGTGGAAACTTACTAAGACCTTGAAGTTATTGACTATTGATATATTAGAATAATCTGTACAGGTTTTATTATGTTTCTACACATACAGCTTTATAATTAAAATATTTTTAACTATTAATTAAGTTTATGTATGAATTACAAGTATTATTTCATAAACTTGCTGGCCATTTTTTTTATTTCAACTCTTTGCACCATGCATTTCCTTTAGACTAAAAATGACTGAACTAAAGCAATATCATGCAAGAAAAGATGGACTTAGTAGGACTGGCCTGAATGAGATAAAAAAAGGAAAAAGGAGCTCTGCAATTACAATTGACAAGTTGGTTTAATATCCAGTGAAAGAAGAATGNAAAACAAACCATGGGTTATTATCATTTTCAGCATGCCCCAGGACTTAGGCAGGCCTGAGGGCTCAGAGTTCAACTTCTCTCCACACAGGATGTGTGGATATCTATAATGAATGTGGGTGTCAAGATATAAAAATGTATTATATATGAGATACATAATAGAAGTATATATCTGACAGATTTTATACAAAATACAAAGAAGATATATTTTATCTCATAAATCTTGTTAGGTGAATATCTTATATCTCCCTGTATATACAGACTATATAGATAGTGGATTGCAGTAATTATGGGACACAGGCTAAAAAAATGGGGAAAAAAAATCTCAGTGTCTAATATAATCAGAAATAAAACTATCTGAGGAAAGAAACCTGTAAATGGTCTGGTGGAAGTGTGTGAAATAAATGATGTAACCCAGTTTGCTTTTACTGGAAATCTGCTGCTGCCTGGGGCATTATAAAAATCAATCAGACAGGTGAAAATAGAAAGTTAATGACCAATGATGATGATGATTTAATAAATGCATGGAATAATGGTTTAACAAATTCCTAAAAGTTTCATAGAAAACTGGAAACCCTGAAAATGATTCTGTGTAAATTCACATGCCAACTACTAAAAGACACACGGATCACATCCTAGAAAATTACACTTATAGT
The DNA here is from genome assembly GCA_013397195.1 of Hylia prasina. NCBI lineage: Eukaryota > Metazoa > Chordata > Aves > Passeriformes > Sylviidae > Hylia > Hylia prasina. The sequence goes on from VYXD01011677.1 coordinate 85,258, forward strand.
AGACTGCCAGACTTTTGAAAGCCTCCTGCAGCCCAGGATGTGCAGGGTAAGAGTTCTCATTGTAGTGCAGTGTGAGGAATGGAACAAAAGGTGAAGTACCATGGTACTCTGCAGGAGATGGAAAAAACTCACTTGTCATGATGAAATTAGGTATGGCAAAGTCTTGCTAATTACAGGGACAAATCTCTTTCCTGATTAGAAGCTGGTCTTGCTTGATCTCTTGGGGTGGATCTGAACAACTGATGAAGGATCATCAATTTGTGGAAGACCAGTGAATTTGCATTAATTTCTATTGACTGATGACAGTGAAAAGCAGAATGATCAGAAGCATCCTGACACAGGTTGTAGAAGGATGCATCTGTTGATGTGATGGGAATTCTGCTGGTGAGTGTCCAGGAAGCACTCACACTGAGGAAGTAAGTCTTGAGGCAAACCTGCTGGCAACATTTGCCTGTGTGCATAGACCATGGGCACAAATGGTAATTTTGTTCTTCCTGTCCAGACTGGCAACTGCCCAATATTGTCTTTTGCTGGACAATAAACTGCAGATCTGCTTGATCTTTGAATGCTTTTGGAAGCAGGTGGGTCATGAGTACTCAGGTGGGGGCTGACTCCCAAAGGAGAATGAATGGAGAAAGGTGGCCAGTCCCTATAGCTTTGGGAATACAATCCTTGACAGAATGTGTAAAGGTGAGGACAAAGGTGTGCTGTGGCAAGAGAAGTTCAGGCAACTGGAAAGTGACAGTGAGAAAATCTTTTATCAAAGTGTAGGCAAAAGTCACCAGAGACCAACAGCAGGCTTTTTGTGAAACCAAGCAAAAAGCAGGCCTGAAGAAAAAACACAATATCTGAGCAATCGTTAAGTAAGGTCTAATGGTGTCCACAGACAGATGACATGAGCAGAACTATGCAAAACCATGTATTTCCTTTCAGAACAATAAAACCCAAACATACCAGAGATTACTAACAGAGATAGGAATCTGTATGAAATGTTCACATGTGAAAAATATCCTTCAATAGAAAAAGAGTGCAGCTTGAAAACTACCATGTTCCAGACCTGAAAACATGAAATGAGTAAAGACATACAGACTTGTTCTTACATTTTGAGGAGAAAGGTTGTACTGAATGGAGAAGAAGGTAATCAGTCAAAGCAATCAAGGAAAGCATCAGAGCAGGAAATTATCAGGTTGTGCTTTGGAGCCAGTTAGTAAAAACTAGCTAATATCTAGCTAAAAACTAGCTAATAAGAAATGAGCTTACCATGGAAGACCAATATAGTAATGCTGATGATGTAGAGGACTGAAATTAGAACATAAGCCTTAATCGCTTGATATTTTTGACTGTTTCTTACCCTGTGGTAGTGAAAGTTGTTGTTTACTGCCTTAATAGGCTAAACCAATGTAATTTTGTGGTAAACTACTACACTAGATACAGTCCTATTGTCATGAAATTGGTGGCAAAGCTGTGAGAGAAGGTTTGAATTTCTGAAAGTAAGCACTAAATCTCAGAGAGGCATCCCAGCCTGGGCTCTGTCCCATGTAATAAAGTACCAAAAAATTATGTCTGAAGGAGGAGAAAATGTAAACAATAGTCCTGTCATTACACTGTAATAGGGAAACACAAAGAGCATATCTGTACGTATTATATGCATAATAGGAACTGTGTTCTTTATAGTCAAATTACATTCCAAAAGTAATCTACATATTCAGTCCTTGCTTGATATACATTGCTGCTCAGCATATATGAAAAAGCACTTGCAGATTCAAGATGAAGAACATGTTGCCAATTCTGTTTCCAAATTTAGAAATTCAACATAGGACTATCTGCTCTTGCACATTTTAAGCATTTTAAGCTTTCAGTTCATCTCAGAATAAATGTACCTACATACGCAGTGTAAAACACATATGAAGATGACAGTACAGCTTTTTGCTGGATTCCAAATAGCAAAAATGCCAAATGTTTACGTATACTGGCAGAATACCTTATTATCATGTTGCTTATCAATTATGGTGCTTAGAAATCAATTTAAAATAATATTTGAGGGCAAACTTTCCTGAACAAGAGTGAGATATCTATTCCATAAATCAACAATTTCAGTGCTGCTCTCTTCACTGTCAAGTCTCACTTAAGGAAGTCTTGCTGAACACACATTTTCCCCTAAGAGAGACTCTGAAGATAATGCTGCCACGCTCCTTTCTAAAGCAGCCTGAGAGCCCTGCATAGTTGCAACTCTCCCAGGGATGAATGAACACCAAGGTGATTACATGAATGTACATAAATGGCTACTGCAACCTATTTAATGTTTTATATTAGATTTTGTTAAATTGAGAACAACCAGTAAAAACAGTAACAATAAGAATGTGCATGCACTTTCTTATTTAAAACACAGATGCATGTTCTGATCTCTCGTTTCTGTATGATGCCATCATGCAAGAAAAATTATTTGCATCATGAAATATTCTATCTCTTGATATGCTCAATCTCTGCTAATAGAATTATATATATATATATGTATGCCTTTGTGCAGTTCATCTGCTACACAGGATCACCCAGGAAATTATTCCCACATATGTTTGTCAAAATATAATCAGTGGCCACAAAAGGAGAATAACTTATTACAAATTTGTAGTCAGAGTGGTAATAGTACTTAGGCCAAGACTACCTTAGATAAATTTTGGAACAGTTGTAAATGCTCTATACATATGTGTTAATCAGGCACTTTTACAGAGGTGTTTACTTACAATGCCATGTCTATCTTGTCGTAATGCAGAACAAGCACTCAGATTGGTCACATACCTCTATTTAGTTTCTTCTGACAAACACAACTGAAAGCTGATGAAGAATTATAAAACTTAGTTTGCATAGGCATAGAGGAATTTCACAAATAACTGTATTTACTATTAATGGATTGCTGCTTCACAGTCAGCACAGTTTCAGAATTGGCACTAGAAAGTAGTTAAATGTCACAAAGCATACAATATGGGACAAACAGTGGGTTTGATTATCTGCATCTGTCCCATCCTCTCCAGTGAAGGTTTCAGAAATTTATGCAATTTATACTCATAGAATTTGTGTACAATAATTTATACACATATTGTTGATTTGACACAATACTTCTAGACATACAGAAAAACTGTTAATTGTATATCAATTGATTTCAAAGTAAAATATCCCAATGAAGATTTGTGAACCCAAATCTGAAGCCATCCAACCGCTCAATAATGAAGAAACCGATAGTTAGCTTGCATGTAATTTTTGGTGCTGCAAAGTTTATGAATAGCTTTATAATCCAGATCTCTGGGAGCACTTTGTAAACAAGAGAAATGATAGCTGTGTCTATATGATCATTGGGAGCAAACACATCGACCAATCTGTGAAGCTGAAGTCATGTCTGAAGTATCATGATTATCAAAAATTAAAAGGAAAAGAATAAGATTTGGTTGTCCTCCTAACTGGTGCTTTTCTGGTGTTCTTCTAACAAAAATTAGAATGAAAAGAATAAGATTTGGTGGTGCTATGTTCTACCTGTCTTCTATTTTTCCTACCTTGAAGGTTGTTGGACCAGTAGGAAAATTTGTCCTCTACATAAAAACTGGAGATAGAGTTGAAATATATTGGCCCAAATTCCCAGTATTCCTGAGATACAAAGAACAGAGAAAAGCAAAATGAATGGAAGTAATTAGAAAACTATATCATTAATTTAGTATTGCTTCATGATCTACCCTTTTAAGGTCTTAGATCTCCAGCTGCTTGTCAGAGACGCAGTCACAGAAATAAGAGAAGAAGCTTGCATTGTCTATCATTCTCTCTTCTTTTAAATGTGGAAATCTGGCAGCTGTGACCATCTAGAATGTTAATCCTAGTGCTTCCTTTTTTTCCTAAGTGGATTGCTAAGGTGTAGGTCCAGGAAGACCTGGTATTTTTGGATTCTGACGTTTGTTCTCCTGCCTAGGGATAGGGTTTTAGCTTTGCTCGCCTGTAGGTGACAGTTAAGCTCATAAGGTCTCAGGCTCTCTGTAGTGAAAAAGGTGTTGACTATTCTGTGTGGGGGTAGAGATCAATTTTAAATGTTCAACCAATATGTTTAGGTAGCGGTTTGGATTGTAAAACCTTTGGCAGAAGTACTGATCATGGCAGCTGGGCAGAAAAAATCTGTATTACTGATGGCATGCAGCACATATTGAGCTTATTGGATAGCAGTATACAAACTGATGCATGGCCACTAACCTGTTCCATTGCTTCAAGAGCATTTTCATCTTAAGTGCCAGAAAAGAAGTCACTGCTTTCCAAAAATCAAAGTAGGTATCAGTAAAGATTGATATTCTTTGCTTTTATTAAACAAGTTAACACATAATCTGAATTAAAAGCCCAGCCTCTCCATGGGAAAATACTTATTTTAATGATTTTGTCTAAAGGATTTAATGAAGTTTTAGTAGGTATTCTTTCAGAGAGAAAGGGAGAGCTTACCATGGGTGAAAGAAGATCTTTGTGGTAAGAAAATTCCATCAGATACTTTATTAATAATGAGGGCTTTCAGAAATCCCAGCAGACAACATAAGGTCAGTTTGTTTAGGAAAAAGGATCCTTTCTAAAACATAGACTCATGTGTGCACACTTACGCACTTATACAGTATTTTTTAATCCATGTTCCATCGGAGCCCAAATTTTGAACAAGGATTTTTAAAGCCACTCTTAAAGTAAGCTGCATTAAATTATTTAGACTCTTTTCCAAAGCTCTTTAAGAAATTCATAGGACATCTAAAAATTTCTGGGACCACCCCCACCCACCTCATTAGAGTGTAGAAAAAAAATCTGTGGGGGAACATGTGCTAAAAGTGCCAGAAAAATCTGCATGCAAAGACTGGTCTCAAATAATTAGCAAGTAATAAGAAAGAAATCATCGCATATGTACAAATGGCAAACTGAGTCATGCCTCAGCAATATGCTTCTTTGCTATGATTGAGCATGCTAGTTCATTTTCAAAGCAGGAATTCGAATGGTGTAAAGGGAGACCCATTTATTTGCCTCCTTCCCCCCTCCACACTCCTCCAGCAAAAGACAGAGCATTAGTTAAAAAAACAAATGAGGGTAAATTCCCCAAAGAACCTTAGCAAGGAACAAGAAAAACATCCATTGTAAACAGCGGGTGGGTCTTCTGACAGGCTTTGTTTGCAAATGATAACAATTACAGGTAATTTTTCATTTCAATTGGAAGAACAGGTATTAAAAAAAAGGAGAGCAAGAGAAACAGAGAGCGAGTGAGATTTCCCAAGTGCCTTATTCCCTCCCAGGTCTACAACCTAACAGGAATGTAGAGAGCTCCGTAGTTTCTTCTTATTCCATTAAGTGAGATCTAATTGTGTCTCTTCTGTCTGTTGGCAGATGTGGTTTCTACATAACAACAGCCCAGAGACAGAGCTGCCTGATTAATGCCTCCAGCTGTCATATGCCCCATTATCTGTGCATTTGCATAACTTAATGGTTTAGGACAGGGGAGAGAGGATGCTTAATTTAATGTTTAGCAGGCCCTTGATAGCTGAATAATTTAAGAACTGTCAAGGGAGGTCAGTCCTACAGCGATTCAGCAAGACAGCCGTGATTTCTGAATATCATTAAAATCCTTACTTAGGATAATTTGAGGGGAAAAAAAAAAGAAGGGGACCAGGGAAAAACAACAATGCCTGAAAGGAGGTCTTGCTTCTCTGTTAACTATTCCTGCCTTGAGGATTAGGAGAAAGGCTTGTGGAAAAAACCACATCAATAAATAGCGTGGACAAGAGAGAAAGGGGTTAAGCCTATGCAAGCTCTCNGGGTGGAAATACAGAATTTTCTTAAACTCATCTAAAAGCCCAACATGCTTTGAACACGAAACACTCTCGGTTTCACTAGATGCTAATGAATATTATTAAGCTAATCTTCCATTTGTTTTCTAATTATGTGTCAGAAAGCACTTGCAGTGGCAGCTGAGGCAACTGCCAGGATGCATTTATTTATCTTCCAATCCTGTGTCTACTGACCGCCTATAGCACAGAGTGATTAGGATCAAATAAAAAGGGATTAAAAAAAAATAAGATTTTTTTGCAGCTTGATTACTGTGCTTTTCCAAGTTCATTAAGTTCTGCATGACATTTGACTCTATTTTAAGAACTGATAAAATGGAGTTATTTAGACTTCCCTGTGAGGCATTTTGTCGTAACAAAAAAATGAATGAAAGAAGCAATCTACAGCTGGACTGATCCACTGCATTGGCTCTGGATGAGATGAAGCTAATTTTCCCCACAGCAGCCTTTGTAGTGCTGTGCTTTTCACTGGTGGGAAGAAAGGTGTTGATAACCAGTGTTTTAGCTACTGCTGAGTAATGCTGGCACAGCATCAGTGCAGGCTCTCCAACATTTTCCCTCACCAGTGAGGATAGACAAAATGTTGGGAGAATGCAGCCAGGGCAGCTGACCCAAAGTGACCAAAAGGATATTCCACACCATATGGCATCTGCTTAGCAATATAACCTAAAAGGGAAGAGGGGAGCAGGCATTTGTTATTACTATTTGTCTTTTAGTGCCACCACTATGCATCTCAAAGCCCTACTTCCTGAAAAGCAATTGGATATTGTCTGCTGAGGCAAATAAAGAATAAAACTTTGCCTTTCCTTTGCTTCCATGCGCAATCTTTGTTATTGCTTTATTAAACTGCCTTTATCTTAACCCACAATTTTTTCCCCATGTTACTTTCTCCCGTGTTTCACAGAGGACAGGAGTGATGAAGAAGCTGGGTGGGCAACTGACATCCATGCATCCATCCATGCATCCATCCATGCATCCATCTATGCATCCATGCATGCATCCATGCATCCATCCATCAATCCATCTATCCCACCATGCTCTATGTATTTGGTAGCCAAATCAGGGACTTGCTCAATGAGCCATGGAATCATAGAACCTTAGAATAATAAATGGATCTTAAAGATCATCTAGTTCCAATACCCCTGCCATGACCAGGCATTCCTCCCAATAGACCATGTGGCACAGTGCTCAGCCTGGACACTCACAGGGATGGGGCTTCCACAACTTCTCTAGGAAACCTGTTCCTGTTCCTCACCACCCTCACAGTGAACAAGTTTTTCCTAATATCTGATCTCAACCTACCCACTTTCAGTTTGAATCCATTCCCCCTTGTCCTGTCACTACATACTCTTCTAAATAGTCCTCCATCTCTCCGTCTCCTCCAGGTACTGGAAGGCTGTAATTGTATCACCACAAAGCCTTCTCTTCTCCAGGCTGAACAATTCCAATTCTCTCAGCCTTTCCTCACACGAGAGGTGTTCAATTCCTCAAATCATTTTTGTGACCTTTCTCTGGACTCTCTCCAACAGGTCCATGTCCTTCCTGTGCTGGGACCCCAGAGCTGGATGCAGCACTGCAGGTGGGGTCTCAGCAGAGCAGAGCAGAGGGACAGAATCCCCTCCCTGGCCCTGCTGCCCACGGGGCTCTGGATGCAGCCCAGGACACGTTTGGCTTCCTGGGCTGTGAGTGCTCATTGCTGGGTCATGTCCAGCCTCCCATCCACCAGCACTCCCACATCCTTCTCCTCAGGGCTGCTCTCTGATCATTCCACAGACTGTGTTGAAACTGGTGGTTGCTCCAACCCAGGTACAGCACCTTGCGCTCAGTCCTGTTAAACGTCATGAGATTGCCATGGGCACACTTCTTGATCTTGTGCAGGTCCCTCTGGATGGCATCTTGTCTTTCAGATGTAGTAACACCACCTGGCTTGGTGCCACCATCAAATTTGCTGAGGGCACACTTAATACCTTCATGTAAATCATTAATTAAGATGTTAAATAACAAGTGGTACTGATGCTGTTTTGGTTTGCCCTTTTTCCTTTTATATGTTCTATATATTCTTCACACATATATTTGTAGCTCTGTAGCTTATTGTATTAGTGGCTAGTTTTTCCAGTAATTTTCCATGGCTTTTCCCTAGGCAGAAAGACAAGCTTTTCCCTAGGCAGAAAGACAAGCTTTTCCCTAGGCAGAAAGAGGTCCAAGCCCCAGGAGTACAAGGCCCTTAGCCTATCTTGGTTTTACCTGGGAACCAAGGTCAGGAACAACCCTTCAAGATACATCTTCATAAACAAAGTAGAGCTAGCACCAAGGTGGGGGGCTCCAGAGAGGGAACATGATCTGGGGGAAACTCCATCATCACTTGTCCTCCTAACTGGTGTTTTTCAGTTATGCTAATTTTCTATACATATAAAAACTGTATTCACCCTGTGTGGCTGGGCTATTGTGGACATCTTTCCATAACTTCCCCTGAAGGCCTTCAATAAAGATCCACCTTTATGTTATCTCCCATATTAAAATTATCTTGAATTTCATTTCTAGGTTGGGAAAGGCAGGAACACCAGCATGGACCCATCAGGGACACCACTTGTCACTGATGTCCATCAGGACTCTGAGCCATTGACCACTACCCTTTGGATGTGACCATCCAAATTTCTTATCTGTCTAAGAGTTGGATCCACCTCTTTCCAATTTAGAGAGAAGGACGTTTTGGGGGATTGTGTCAAAAACTTTGTAGAAATTCAGATCACTGACATCTGTAGCCCTTCCCTTTTCCACTGATATAGTTACCCCATCATAGAAGTCCACTGGGTTGGTCAGGCAGGATTTGCTCTTGATGAAGCCTTGACAGCTGTCCTGAATCACCTCTCTGTCCTCCATGTGCCTTAGCACAGCTTGTACGAGGATCTGTTCCATGATCTTCCCAGGCACAGAGGGGAGGCTGACCTGTTGGTAGTTCCCAGGGTCCTCCCCTACTTTTTCAAGATGAGCACAATGCTTCCTTTTTATCCAAACCCCTGGGACTTCACCTGACTGCCATGACTTTTTAAGTATCATGGAGAATGGCTTGGAAATTATACCAGTGAATTCTGTCATTCCCAGGACTCTGGGATGCAGCTCATGAGGTCCCATGGACTTAGGTATGTTCAGGTTTCTCAGGTCTGAAATTACTGATTGTTATTTACAGTGGGAGGGAGTTCACTCCAGGAGAAAGATGCTCTGCTGTTTCTGTTGAGTACATTGCATTTGTCCAACCTTGTCATCCCCTTCACCAAAACAGAGCTCTGTCGTTCCTGAGATCTGGCACTTTGAAGTCGATAGATTTAGGATTTAAACAACTTCAAAACACAACTATTAATGATTCTGTTAACAGCACTATTTGATAGATTCAGTGTAACTTAGTGGAATGACATGATTTACATTTACTGGATGAGATAAATCTTTCTCCTTGTAAAAGCAGGCTGACTTTCTAGCCAGCACTTTGGCCATAAGCACTTCTTTTTGCATATATTTCTGTGCAACCATGTATTTTCTGGCTTTACCCTCTTTCTTCAACTGCTCTCTGTTCTGCTTTGCCCAGCTCACTTCACCTGGCCCTAACAGAAACCCCCATGGGTTTTCCTTGGGTTCATTGTGTGGATTCTTCTTGTAACTAGCTTTTTGGCAGAATGTGCCTTGCTTTCTCTAGTCAATTCTATAAAATTTCTGAACAGTTTATTTGATTTCTGATTTAATTCCCATGGCAATTGCAAATGTGGTCTTGATAAAGAATCTGTAAAACTACCAGAACCTTATGTCAGTGTTCGTACACACAGTCCGTATGGATCTCTACACACAAATCTATGTACATACAATGGGTGAGTTGTCTCAGTTTTCCCCTCCATATTCTTAAATCAACAGCTTAAAGCACCATCTGACATTGGAGCACCTGGTGTTTCTCTGAGATTTAGAAAAAGGTGTAGGAGAAATTGAGTTGGAGGATTACATTCAGTTGAAGGAGAACAATTTCTATGGCTGGTTGGCAGCTGCCCAAGATTTTATAAGGGATTGAATACCTCCTATTTTTATGCTGTTGAAATCTCCTTCTAAGCCATTTTTGTCTTGACATTTTATAAATATGGAAAAGCAACAATTGTCAGCTGAATTAATGATTCAACTGGTTTAGTCTGTAGATAACAACCTGTGTCTTCACCAGGCAGTTACACTTGACAATGACATTTGGTGGGGTGGGGTAGTTAGAGCTGTAACAGCATGGAAAGGAGAAAGAAATCTGCTCCTCTGTTTAGTAGGCTGGTTTGTCTTTTTTATAATCTTTCACCAAAGTATGCAATACTCAGCAGAACAGGAGAAGTGGCATGTTTGTTGGGTGTTGTGTGGTGACTTTTATACACAGAATTGATCCATGGTAAGAAAGTCATGGATAGCTCTGGTTTGTACCATGAAGGAAAAGAGAGATGATGCTGGCTTTTTAATTGCTTGTTTGTTTAGCTACATTACTGTTTCTTTCTCCCAGAAACCAAGATGGTTTTTTTACTCACTGATATTTTTAATGTTTGATTTTCTTTCCAGTTGCCTTGTTTTAAAAAGGGAAATTGAGAAACAAACCTGCATTGTGGTGCTCAATTCCTGAGAGGTAAATTTACATAAGGTTCATTTTTGGCCACTGCCTTTTTGTAACTTCCTAGCAGGGAATTGATTAGAAGCAGTGTGAAGCAGAACTAGAAACTGGATCTTTCATTTGGTGGAAAATTGTAGTTCCAGGTTAGAGAACTGACTTTTAAACATGAAGTCCTGCTCTGTTGTCCTTATAGTTATTTTGCTCTTTATTTTTCAGAGACAAATTGAGTATTAATTCTGGAAATTCCCAATGATGAGGTTGTCCATTTCTAGGCTTCTGCTAACAGAACAAGAATAAGAAAAAAATGGGAAGGCAAAAAAATCCTTATGCTCGCTAACATAAATCACCACAGTGGTTCAAATCAGCACATATGGTATGGTAACATTGCCCATTGCTTTGAGACCCTTTAATGGAAGACCATATGGGCATCTGCTGCATCAAAACACAATAGGCCTGTGTTTAGGACTCCACAGTGACCTGGATTCAGAATTTCCTTGCTTTTATTGGTTTGTGAGTCTGCATGAACATTTATTTTTCCAACACAGTGGGTTTTCTTACTTTTCTTTTTTTTTCTGATTCCTTTGTTCAGTGACAGATTCCAATGGGTTGAGCAAGACAATGCTGTGCCTTTGGTATTTGCATTTCACGTGATTGCCTTTGCGCATTTTGTGATATTTACAGATTTCAGAAATAGTAAAAGAATATTACAAGTGGATGACTTCATCAGAATAAATTAATGCAGGGAAAAAGTATTTCCTTTTTTTCTGGTGCATCTTTTTTGAATGACAGAAATTTTTTTGGAATCATGGAAATTAGGGTGTCATTCTGAGATTTCCAATGGTTCATGGTCTCTGTCCTGCAAATGTCACTCTGTCCTGTGGCTATGATGAAAGACCTCAAACACAAAATGTTAAAACCGTCATATCAGGGTATCATAAATTTATTTACCTAAAGACTTATACACCATTACTGAAGTAGGCAGAAAAAATACCTCTGAATCTAAACACATCCAGCGTATCAATGCTTGTTACTAAGTGTGTTGGCTATAGGTAGAACATAGGTCCTTGCTTTTGCTTCATTCACTGACCCCTAAAAATAAACAATTGCCACCTCATCCCCCCCTCCCCATGCTGGGAAAACATGCAAATTCTCTATGGGTCCCACATTGTTTTCATTCAAAAGGTTCTCTTTCTTTTCAGCTTTGTGTTTTGGTTAGCCATTTTACTGCCCTCCTTGGCTGACTTCAGGGTCCCTAAAATCTGTTTGACTTACATCCCATCAGCTGGGTGTGGGTCTTTAGTTCAGTTCTCAGATGGAGTAGGATAGGTGGGATCCTCCATTTTCTGCTCCCTTCTCAGAACAGGAGCGGACAGTTGGTGGCCTTTCCAGGACTGCACTGTGTTGTGCAGGTGACAAATGTCTTTGCATAATACTCCTCCCTTCTCCTTCTCTTAAATTATCTGTTATGCATGGATCAAGGCTAAATCTAATAAGTTTTTTGGAAGTATGACAAAAGTATATTCACCAAGGGCTGTGCATTCACCAAGGACCTTCCAAGCCCAGTATAAGACAGAGGACAGCAGATGGATGTGGAGGACAGATGGGGACATGGTTATTAACACAATGATAAAGAGTGGTTGGCTAGAGAACGGTTCCCCTTTCTGTTCCCAAAGTGGAAAGGTTTTCTCTGGCAGCTGGTGCTAGCTGGTGGGAATGAGAACAGTCAGAGGAGGGCAGATGTCTTCACATTGGTGAGCAGGGAAATAGGGCATAAAACTCCCTTCAAGTGATAGCTCTTCTGCATCCAGGATGGGTTTAAATTGATTTTGCAGACAGGGGTTTTGAGAAGCACAAGGTTCAAAAGGCAGTGGATGTATATGGAAGCACAAGAGGCTGAAAATTAATTGTGAAAGGGCTCAAACCAGGGCAGAGGGATGCATGGGTGGACCGAGGCAGAAAATTCTCGTATGACTTGCTAATAATATGAGTATATTTCTGTCAGTTTTCTATAAGAAGTATTGCTGATCGAGAACACATAGATAAAATTATCCTCGTACCAGCATCAGGTTTATTTTGTAACTGTTTCTTCTGTAAGTGCTACTGCTTTGATGGTCATGCTGTGTGAGCTCAAATTGAATTGTATTACTTGACATTACTTTACAGTATAATAAGTACCAAGTTGTCCTGTTCCACTGTGGAGAACAACAAGAAGTTCTTTGAAAAATAGATGGTCTGGAACGAAATTAAGCTAAACAAGGCAAACACAGTATGTGAAAACCATTTAGGTAACAAAACTCCCCACCCAAAACCCCCAAACAAAAAAAAAGAACTCCAAAAACAAACAAACAAAAGCCCCACAAAAAATGCAAAGTAAAAAAAAAGTTACCCTACTAAAGAGGGCTAGAGAAGATAAGGCAAGAGGAAGAAAATGGGAGCGAGAGGAGGCAGGGGGAAAAGAGGGCGCTGCCAGCGGGGTCAGGGGGCGCCGTCCATGTCCCGGGCGGGGCTGTGCCCGCTGCCTGCCCGGGCCCGGCTCCTGCGGGCCGGACACGGTGAGGGGACCGGGCAGGAGCTCCAGGAGCCCGGGCAGGGGCTGGCTCGGAGGCGGCTGGCTCGGGACAGGGACAGGGATGCTGGGACGGAGCGGGCAGGGCGCTGGTCAGGGACACGGGGAGACGGGACAGACGCCCGGGCGGGCAGGAGCCAGCGAGGGCAGGAGAGACAGAAGGCAGGACTCCAAAAGCAAGTTCGAAAAGCCCCCAAAGGGTCAAAAGGCAAGGGACAGAACAGCCCCGCAGCTTGGGGTGCAGCTGCTTTTTGTGCCCCCGGCTCCTCCTGCTGACAGGAGACCTCTGGCCCAGCAGCACAGGCCGCTGCTGGAGAGCTTTCTCCGTCTGACTGGAGGTGTCTCTGGGGTACAGGGTCTTCGGTGCTCCCCTGCTGCCTGCCTGTCCCTTGTCAGACATGGAATGGAGGCCAGGCAAAGTCTCCCCACAGACAGCCTTTCTCCATCTTCTCCTGTCTGCCTCCTGGACGTGGCACATGTGCACTCCCTCCCCCATAGACAGCCAGGGCTGACACAAACAAATTGGCTCCTCACACAGGTTAGGTAGTCACTACAGCCCTGAGCTCTTGGTTATGTTTAGGTAGAAAAAAGGTAGCGATGAGCATTTTTGATAAATAATTGCTCAGGAATTTCCCCTATTTGGCTTATTTATTTATTAATTTATTTATTAGTTAATTTATTTATTTATTTTGGACTTCTTTCTTTGGTGCTCTTTACAGCTACCAAGGTCATCTACTCCCATTTTTAAGTTTTGGACTAATTCAAATAAGTTTCATAACTGTGTAATTCTTGATTTTGAAACATGGGCCTGAGAGTGCTCTGAAAGCTGGCAGAATGAAAAGTGATTGATGATATAGATCTGTTCAGGAGCAGAAAGGGACAGGGAATCTGCTTGTTTCTCTTCTATCCTTTTGAACCAGAAGGGTTTCCTTCAAATCTCAAAATTAGGTTTGGTTTTGGGGAAAAGTTCCAGTCAGCATTTGCTCTTCTAAATCAATTTCAAAGTGTAAATCCTGTGATAAATGCTTGATCTCCTGCATACAGATTCAAAACCAGTTTTTTGATTCTGTCTTTTTCTGTCACACAGAAAACATGAGAAACCTCACATTAATTTTCTTCCACGCACACATGTAAACAATGTAAATGTTCTTCAGCTGCACTTGATAGTACCTAGATGAAAATTTAAAAATAAAATACCCTTTTCCCTCTGTTCCCAGAGGCGATTAGGATGACAAGTTAATCATCTGAGCCCTGAATTCTTCAACTCATCATAGCATATATATTCTGATGTAGCTGTCCATTCAATTCAAAACAGGCTGTTTAAAAGGACTCTGGATATGTTGCAGATTTACTTCTCTGAAAAATCCCTTAGCCATTTTCTTAACTAGCCTCATATGAATCAAAACCCAGAAGGACTGCAGGTGTCCCAGAGAGGTGGCTATTAAGAGCGTAGCTGGAACAACCTCAGTGCCCTGAACTGAAATCTAAGGAGACTCAGAGAGAGCTCTTGGCAGAGTGTCGTGATGCCCTATGACCTGGGGAAATCACTTATGCTCCCTCTGCTCAAGGCTCCTCATTTGCAAAAAAAAAATGTCTCTTTGCTTTAAGGGTCCTGCACCACTAATGACAGTGAGTGCTCAGCTTCTGAGCTGATGAAGGTCAGTCAGATACATGCTGGTAGATTTCAGCCTGTCTTTGCATTTTGGGGTACAATGTGCAAAGAATACAACTTTCCCATGCCACCCACTGTATTACATATAATTTACAGGATCTAAGTAAGTATCCAGAGAATTATATTTTGGGATGGGACTTATGTTATGAAGAAGAGATGTGGTTTAAGATAGTCTTTCAAGAGATAGAAACTGGTTCAAAGCCCTGGATATTTGAAAACTACCCATGAGCTCAGAAGAGAAGGTAGTTGCAACCTCCTGCTGCCTCAACTGTATCCTGGGCTGCCCTGCAGTCTGAATGCGGGAAGGGAATGGTATTTCATATGTATTCAACTGTTGTTTTCCTTTCATAAACACCTCCTGTATCTGGCATAGAATGAAAGGACTTCTGTTTAAAAGGGTTGTTTCCCTTCCGAGGTTTTCATGATAAATGCACAGATTCCGGCAAATTTTCTTCTCTCACCTATATGAAATTTTACTTTTAAATGGATTCTAATGTTAATAAAATCTTCATAAACTCTGGCAGTGTAACAATAGTGATTTATTGCTCAGCCATCAAAATAAAGAAAATAGGTCCAAAATAATTTTTCTAAGGAGCTCTAGCAGGAATCTCTTTAAAATTTTACACAAAACAGATGCTGTGAAGACTGGGCTAAAATAAGGGCTGGCCAGCTCAGCCTGAGGTGGAAGTATCTCTGGTCAAATCACTGTTTCTTTGTCTTTAGTTTTATGGATTAAATCCCATCAGGAATACAATTCTGTCTTAAATCTTCTGGCCTGTGTCATGAGTAATAGATTTTCACTTCCCAAGGGATCAGAATAATTAAATGTATTCAAATTTAACTCAGCATTTAATACCTAATTTTATTACTGAATTCAGAGTTTCTTGGGAGTAGCATATGTTGAAGTCTAAGAGAATGGAAATGGAAACCAAGAAATTCCATCTAAAGGCCCAGCCTGTGAAGTGACTCAATTTCTCTGTTCTGGTCAACAACCTGTGAGAAGATGCCTTAAAAGAAAAAAATTCTGAGCTTTCATGTTTAGAGAAATACATATTGTAATGAAACTCTATGAGCTGTGAGGGGTTCAAGTACTTGTTTTTACTGACCACATACAAAGTTAGTTACATATGTGCATTCCCGTGCTGGCAGCTTCTGTTAACTTCTAATAGAGGTGCAAATGATTTCTTCAGCAGTACCTACTTGAACAATATTTCATTTGATATCTATGTGAAATGAGCCAGAAAACATAAGGCAGTTCTGTTCCCCACAATAATAAGGGTGACAGAAAAGAGAATAGTTTGCCACATAATCGTGGGATCAAAAGAACATGCAATGTGTGAATAAGCATGGAGACTGAATATTAAAGTGTCCCTAAAGCTGCTCTTACTTTGCCAAGCTGATACAGAGAAGCTGGTCAGCAACTTGACAAAGCTGTGTTTTTGGTTTTTTTTTTGTTTCTTGCCTGAGCAACAGTTAAAAAAAAAGTGATAGATTCTTGACCTACTAGACACTGAAGAAAAATTGCTGCTGTAATATTTCTGTTGTATCCTGAGAAGAATGTGGTAGGAGCTAATTGTGCTGGAAACCTGGTGATCTATTTTTCACTTATTTTTAGCTTATAATTTGTGCCCATACTGAATTTTTGAAATATAGTTAAATAAAAACATTAAATTGTTGCCCTGTCACCTCTGTCAACACAATGCTCTGTCAACTATTGAAGTTTGGCCTCACTTTGCAGACATTAAAGAGCAGTAGTACAGGCAAAGCTATTTTGTTCAGTTGAAAAAATTATCCTCTATTTACCTTGCCCTTAAATTCAGGTCTGTGAATGCACTTCTGATAGGGGTGAAAAAATTCTTGTCTTATGCTAACAAGTCTGAGTGAAAATTCTGGGTTTAAGGAATCAAGTGCACAAATTAAGGTCTTGCAAGCAATTGTATAGTATCGAATCAAGGCTGAGAATGAAGCCAAATTCTAACATTGCAGAGACACTTTACAGTTTCTCCTGAGCTTTCCAAAGAACATTAATTAAAAAAAATTGCACTTTTCCTTCATCTGCAGAATAAGATGGTCTTGAGAGATCTCCACGTAAGTCTAGCTGCAAGAAAAGGGTCAGACTGAGAATGCTCCTGGACAATGTAATATACTGCTTTTTGCTCTCTGAAACTGTGCTGCTTATTCCCAATTGTACTAAAAAATTGTTTCATGTGGAGGTATGTAGTGACCAACAAATATGTGGTAGAATGGGACATAGGGATATACTTGTCCTTTTCTTACTCCTCCCTGGCTGCATGCTTGTAGTCACCACAGGAACAGGACAATGGTTTAAACCAGTGTTCACTTCTCTGCTGCATGCACGTGTATCTATTACAAGGGTGAAAAAAAACCAGTGAGAACTGTAAATATAGTCAGCATTTCATTTTAATTTTTTTGTTGCATTCATGCCAACTCCTAATTAACACTGATTAGTGTTAACTTCCCTGTGTCTCCTTCTAATAGGATACTGGGTATTCACCAGCTTTGCTTTTTGTTTGTAAATAACTTGTCTCAACTAAAGCAATTGAAAACCCCTCCTCGCTTTTGTCAATAGAAAAGATATGTGCTGTTACTCACTTTATCAGCCAGTGAAGCAATGCTGTTTCAGAGTCTGATCCAGAGTCCATGGAAAGACTCCTGCTGGGTTAAACGTTTTTAAGATCAAGCTCTTAGCAATGGCAACACTTTAATAAATCAGTCTTTAAAGAGTCCTTTAAACCTCTTTGATGGGCTGCATACCTTTGTGCTTCTCTATGGCCTGCTAGCTTTAGGGTTTTCTTTGTTTTTTAAGGATTTTATTCTACCCTAGCAACCCTGACTTATGTTCTGTACAGCCTCACTGAACCTAAAAAGAGTTTTACAGATTGTAAGTCAGAACGGACTCTTATTCTCTGATGTTGTCTTTTTCTGATCCAAAGTTCACTGTCATGCTAGCTTGTCTCTTCCCCCATCTGCTTTCAAAATTTCATTTCTCTTTTATTTCTGTGTTTCCAGAGCTCTGGCCCCATCACTCAGCTGCAAAATCTCTGTCTCTGTCTATTGGGCTGCCTTCTTCCTCTCAACTGCCAGATCTTCCCTGGCTCCCAGCAATCTTCTTTCCATCCTCAAGTGCCATAATGTATTTGCTGCTATTTAGTGAATTAACAAAGATGGGTAAACCCACACTCTTATTCTGTCTCCCAGCATTCCTAGATGGAGAGCATGGTAAATACAAGCCAAACCAGTATTTTCTTCTAAGGAATCTTAAACTCTTAATAGGCATGCCTTTCCAATTCTCCAAAACAGATAGACCCATATCTTCTGACAGTAACTTGACAATACTCCATTGACTTCAACAACTTTGCTTTGACTATGACTGAATTTACACCTTAGTATAAATGCAGCTTGTGTTTCACATAAATCACTAGAAACTAGTTAGATGTGTGTCAAATTAAATTAAATACCTGATGTCAATTTGCTGCAAGTTCCCAAATTAGTGTTGATTAATATCATATCTTAAATTTGTGTTTGAAGTGAAATTAAAATTACTATTATCTAATGGAAATAGCTCTGTACTATATCTTCAGTGACAGTCATGAATTTAATAACCTAACAAACCACTGGATGTCTCTACTGTGCCATATCAGTCCAGTTAAAAATATATACATCAGGCACAAAAGCCTACTTACAAAAAAGGCAGTTTGAACATGGAAATATTTGAAATGATGGGACAGAGATTTGAGATGAATCTCTCCCTAGATATGCTATGAAATGCTGACATTATGTATGCAGTACAGTAAAATTCAACTGATTCTTACAAGTAAGGAAGTTCCTTTTCCTTTTATAATTTAGGTGGTGCTTGTTCTTCAGAAGTATAGAGGAAAATCAGAAGTGATATTTGATTGCTTTTGTTTCTTTAAATCAGCTGAATGGCATTCAGATTTAAACTTTAGTCTTCCTTCTTCAATCACCGTTCTAATGCCTTATTCCTTGCTGTCCCTCTCCATGGATGCTGTCCCTCTCCAGAGACTATGGAAATAGTGCTCTGGAAACTCTAGATGTTAATTAAGTAACAAAAGACTACATGAGAACTAAGGCAGTTTAAAACAGGAAGGATAAAATCATAAAGACAGGAATACCTCACGGTGTCAAATATATTATATGGGCTATGTGCTTGTATATGTAAGGGAAAGGGGATGAACTCTCTGATAGATACCAGCTGGATTTAGTCACCATGGCTACACAAGATTTGTTCTGGCTGTCCCTTCAAGCTGTTTTTCCAGTGAGAAGGATTACAGGGCTGTGAGGTTTCTGTGGGGCAGGCACCACATTGCTTCTACGACAGGCTGGCAGCAGTACATGCAGACACCCGATGAGAAGGCTACGGGCATTTCCTCATTCAGACACCTCACCAGGTACAGGAAGGGCTGTGCTTGAAAGTGAGGCTGGTTCTGCTTGCTTGGCATCCTGGGCCTGCTTGTATTCTGAATCAGCATGTGTTAGTTTACTAAAGGATTCCAAAAGCACTTGGTGAGTAGCACTGTGCAGAGTGGGCATTCTGTACACCAGATTAAACAGTGACTATATGACCTATGTTGTTCCTTCCAGTCTTGTTTTGATTTGAAGTTAAAAAAATGAAGCATCAAAATTAATAACAACCACCACCACTACGCGATTTTCAATTTATCACAAAACCATCCGTCAGAGTAGTTATAAGTCATTATCAGTATGAATGCTTTTGCTTATTTGCAGTCCCTCACACAGTCACTTTCACTTCTGAAGATGAATCAGGATATGAAAAATGTGTGCTTGGTTTGAGAACAGGGAGTTATGACAGTCACATGCTTCTTTGCCATGCCAGTAATGACTACTCACTGGCATCTCTAGTACAGCTGCTGAGTATTCATGTAGAAGAGATGCCATGTGTGATGCTAGAAGGCAGTGGTAGCAAATTATTGTGTTGAGTTAACCAAGTGGGAATTTGCAGTGTTGTCAGATACTCATGAATTATTCTTACCAAGAAAATGGTTAATAAATGTGGGCTAGATATTCTTACCTCAGTCTTAATAGTCATGTCTGTAGTTGGTGCTTCCATTTGAGTGGTTAAGTTTGTTTGTATTTTTAAATTTTTTTTTAAATCCATAAAAATGTTGAAACAGAAAAAGCAATTATCTGTAATGTGGATTCAATTTTACTTCATCCTAAAACTTTGGTCTGAGCAGAGCAGTTGGGTTGAAAAAGACTGTTCTGCCCTCCTGTATATGCAATAAATTCCTGCATAGCAAAGTTTAAATATGCAGCTTAAGGGAACAAAGGAAGCCACTAAAATGTAGATAAATCAACAGCTTTTGTTCAAAGAAACCTTTTCACCTCTTCAATGGCATGGAACTTGCAAGAGAAAACCCCAGTATTTTGAATTTTATCCTGTCTTTCATCCAAAGCATTTAGCAAAAAAACCCCAAAACACAAAAAACAAGCAAACAAACAACCCTGCCCCCCAAATCGAAACAAAAAAAACCCCACCCCAAAACCCAAGAACAGTTCTCCTCATGATACAGTGTTTGCAAATGTTGTTATTTCACTTTGAAGGGGGACTAGGTCAAGACAAAATGAGGAACAATGTTTTCTTGAAAATCTGATTTAGGCAACCTGTACTAAGAGCTGAAAATAGGACCTGGATTATCATAAAAAAGTTCTGTTTACTGGTTTTTGGAAATGAAATAATGCAGAGGAGAAATCTCTAAAGAGTCTAGTCTATTGGTCATGGTAGAGGATGAAAACTCACCAGTTCACTGCAGGTGTTTCTGCATTGATAGTAGAATAAAAGTAAACATATGTTAACTCTGTTGGCAAACAGATTGCTCATGGCTTGAGCTAGGTCAGGTCTGTAACTATGAGTGTGGCAATGTCTGATCTCATTGGGGATTTAGTTCTTAACCTCTGTGTCAATTTGAGGCCCATAGAATGCTAATAAATGTGTCCTCTTACCTTGCAGAACCCTTGCAAGGATGACCATATGGATATTAATGGATTTCAGGTGCTTAGCTGAATCTACCAAAATAAACATTGCATATGTTTTGCCAAATATCTTGCTTTGTCCAGATCCCAGTGTACCTTGACTCATATTATGCATATCAGACACAAAAATTTACTTTTTTATCTCCTGTGGCATTTCTCTGATACACATTTCTTAATCTTACATTTATACGTATTTTACTTTTCCAGAAAAATCAGGTTTGCAATTTCCCTTGGGGAGAATATTTGCTACTTCAGTAAATTTTCTGACACTCATTCTTAACACCTTCTTACTCTGTATCCATTCATATCACTATATTTTATGCATTCTCTAAATAACTCAATTTATTACTTGTGTTTTTCTAGCTTTAGAATATTTAACATCTCCTGCTAAGTTTCCCCACTGTGCACTGAGGCGTCACTTAGGCAGGCTATCATGCGAATTAGCCCCTATAATTCTGCCTCATTATTCACCTATGGAAACTTAGTTTTGGGAAAGCTCTGGTGTAAACGCCCCACCTGTTTATCAACATATTTTGGTCTGTGGACTGAATGCAATGTGCCAAATGTGAATATATGAGAATTGTACAAGGCAAGGACAAGCCCATTCCAGTTTCCTCATGTGATGCCCAAATCCAAGCACTTTCTTCCTTTCACTGCTTTGTATCATAATGAACTCGACATTACACCTCCTACCTCTTCTCCATCCTGCACAATCAGCCTAGAGTATTTCTGCCTGGAGAGTATATCTACCACTGCCCTAGTGAATGCTTGCATCTCTTCATTAGCTTTCATTAAACTCACTGCACTGTTCCCAGTGAATCACTAAAGACACCTTCTTTCTCACGAGTCTCTGGTTCCTGAGCTGTTGTCCATCCTGAACAGCTTTCAGCAGCTGCTTCCAACCATCCATCCATTTTTTTGTGTTTGCACTGTCCTCAGATTGCGATGACTCATTCTGCCATTCTACCTTTGGAAGTAACATCTCTAGATGCCTTAATCCATTAGGATTGGTGTGTTGGTCTAGGAGAACCTGGTGCTCTGTCTCCAGCTGCAGTCGGATTTGTGAACCCACAGCAGGACTAAGGTGAAAGTCAAGGGTGAACTTCAGTCTGCACCTCTTCCCTCAATGCCAAGGATGCTCTCTACTGAAGTGTGGTGGCTCCCTGTGCCTCCTGCATTGTCAGGCTTTTGGCATGGCCCCCAAGGGCTGTGCCACTCCCCTGAACAGGCTGGAGGGCAGGATGCTTCTGCTTAGATTTCTCAGAGGCACTGATGATCATGAAAGTCTGATTGTAGTCAAAGTGAACTAATGATATTGCCAGAGGATATTGAAGGTGGGGGAAAAGACGGAGCAGGGCTGCCTTTGAGACAGGAGGCTGCAGGAAGACTCTGAATTTTACAGCTCCTCTAAAAGGCTTTTAATGGTTCGCTTCATGGCCTTATTAACAGAACAGTGTTAGAGCTTCAAAATAGCCCCCTGCAATTCTTTTTCTGGGTGGGTAAGGCATGTCACAACATATATCTATAGCAAAGCAAGGAGTGCAGAACTATGCTGTATTGTTGGACCCCAAAGAAAAGAGCTAGAACATTTCTCCTTTCACCCTCTACTCTGAATCCTTGCAATAATTAGCCGAAGTAAAATGAATATTAGCTTATGCTTAACTGCCTTTCCAGCATGTTACTCTGCATTGACCCAGTAGTGCTAAACCAATTATTTTTTGAACTTTATGGCTTTAAATAATCCACTGCTTTAAAACTCCCTCTACCCCTCAGCTACTTAACCACAGGCCCGACTGCCCTAAATCCTTTTCTTATACTTTGTAGCTTTTTAAGCAAGCCCCCTCTTTAAGTAGACATAATCCCTTCTCTGTAGAAAACATGAAAGACCTTGAACAAATCAAGATTTCTCCATGGAGAATTCAGCTAATCCTCTGCTTAGCTCCTAACAAGGAAATCCATCTCGCCACCAAGCACCCCATTACTAGAACTAATGCCTGACTTGAATAACAAGCACATTATTGTGCTTTAATTGTAGCACTGCTCTGTCACATGGAGAAGTTGGAGAGAAACGTGACTCTGCTCCTCCAGGAAAGACAGGTCACGCCTTTTTGTTGATGTTCACCTTACTGTGATTTAAAAGCAGATTAAATTAACTATTAATATGAACTGCACATGCTTCAGATTAGATGAAGCAGCTGTACTGTAGCTCTCTAGTACACTCTATTATAAAACAAGTGCTGTTACACTGGATTACTGTTCTTCTTTTCTTTTGACTGTTATGAAATTCGTATGCCTGGGCTTGAAGGGGTATAATCATGCCTTTGGGGAGAGAGAGGCATCAGACATTTGGTCACAGAAAATTATGTTAGTGTTAAATCAGGGTGAAAGCAAACTAATCCACAGCATGGATGCATGGTCAGCATTTTGTCCCAGAAAGGCTCTCAGCAGTATCAACTGGCTACTGCTGCAACAGTAGAAAGGAGACAAAACATTTTGTGGGGAGATAACTGTGCGTATCAAAAAGAAATAGAAGGTGCTGCTTCAGCTGTTGTGCTAGCACTGGTGTAGCTGCTCACTGGGTAGCATCACAAAGTGGAAACAGAATAAGGACACCTGGTACAGATCCTGGCATGATCTTGGGCCTGACCTCATGGGCCACTGGCGTGGAGATAGTCATTGCAATTACTCCTTGGATCCTTGTGGTCCAACAGCCGCAGCTGAATCAGAAATGAGCAATACTGTGGGGAGCAGGCTGTGTGCACCTCACCATGTGCTCCTCATGAGCTGGGAGGCAAATGGCTTCCTCTTCAGCTTGCTCAGGTTTGGGGAGAGGTGTCCACTGCATTCCATCAACACCTAAAGAGGGAGATACGCAGCCAGGAGCCAGTGTGTGAGGGATGAGCCCTGAACAGGAAATGCAGCTCCTGACTGATGCACTCATGTAAAGCCACGCTACCTCTGATTTAGTCTCTTAATCAGCTCCATGGCATGGAATTAGTGTGCTTCTTCTGCCAGTGTGAAACTCCTCTAGATGCCCCGAAGCAGTATGGGACTACAGGTGAGTCCCTGTTTTTTATGGATTAGGAAGGACAAATTCATTTGGGAGATGGCTGGGGGAACTCCTGAATTAAATAAGGAAATATCCTTGATGCTGTTTTTCAGAGCTGAGAGAATTAACTGTGAGAATGGCAACTAATTTCTGTGCCCGATAAAAGCATACTATACATGTATTGCTACACAAGAGTGATTGCCACAAGAGAAGAGGAAATGCTGTCTATTAAAATGTGATGAGAAATTAGGATGAAATACCTTTTTCATTCAGGCACAGTTTATCATCTGATGTGGAGCGCATAGGCTGCATATTTATTCTCTTGGTTTATAATATGCTTTTTTAAGTAGGATTTTTTTCTCTCTGTACAACAAACTGTGAATACTGTTGTACTTGTGTCTCTAGATTCTAAAGTATAGCACTGAGAGATGGGTGGGATGGGGGAGCAGCAGCAGAATGTGGATTTAATGTGACATTAGGCAAATACTGAGCAAGATTTTAATTACAGTAGTTATGGCAAACTTTCCTGCTGTGGGAGACGTCAGAAAATCCTCCTATATTCAGTAACCTGAATACAAGAACCTCATTGCCTGCTCTTCCTGTCTCAGGCTGCATGTAAAATGCAGAGTAGATGAGTTAAAGGGTTGTAGTTTAAGGGGAGTTCCACTAGATGATGGTATAAATCTTCATAATGAGAAAGATCAAAGTGGTCAAGCTTAAACAGCAGTTCAGGAAAAGCAAAATGCTGCACAACTAGAGGCAGCAACACCCCCTAATCTTCCCCCTGCTGCACTATAGTGAAGCTGCAACAATTGCATCTGTCATGAACATCAGCAATGTCCAGTAGCATCACGGTGAGCTGTGGCACCATACAGGCAAACTGAATGGAGGAGCAGATTTATTTGATTTAAAATCAACTAATAATTTGCTTAATTTATTTTGCAAATTAGACTAGGCTAACATCAATTCATTTTTAAATGATTACTGTAAATGTGAGTAATTGTGTAATTATCAGCAAAATAATTACATAGCAGAAGAACCATTTACATGAATCTGAAATAAAAAAATCAAAGCTGGGTCTTATATTCCCCCAGCTGACAGATGTCAGGAGGCTATTGGGGCACAAGTCTCAGTCTGTTTGACTCAGGAGGAGAAAAGATACAGCTCTTTGTACATCTAGGTAGCATCTTCCCTACCTCACTTGGATTGGCAATGGAGGCCCCAGTGGAGAGTTTCATGATGATCTTGTCAGGCAGGAGGAATCAGTTAGGAGGAAGGGCATATGGGAAAGAACATATCTTCAAGAAAATCTGCTGGGCAGAACAACCTTTGAAATATGTTAGCAATGGAAAAATGCTTGCTTTAGTCTCTTGGGAGAGTACTAAAGAAAATGCCACTTCTGGATGCCAGAATACGACCCAGATTCTCCACTTTTATCTGGGGGCTAGTGCAGCTCTCCTAGAATATGACTGCTCCTTGCAGCTTGAGGAATGAAAAATCCCAATTCCATTTTCATTTCCATTTCTCATTGCACTGCTTCTGGCTGAGATGGAGTTCATTTTCTGCAGAGCAGCCCAGAAAGTGCTGCTTTTCTGATTTGTGCTGAAAACAATCCTGATAACACAATCCTGAGAGCTTCAGCTACTGGCGAACAGGGCTTGTGCAGTGCCGAGGCTCTCTCTGTTTCTCATCCTCCCCGTGCCTTCCAAGTGAGCAGGATCCGGGTGGGCAAGTGCCTGGGAGGGGACACAGAGGGCACAGGAACAGTTGGGCTCATGGCATCCATCTTGCCAAGCCAGGGTTAGGTGTGCTGAGGCCCTGCTTCCTGGGGACTGGCTGGACATTCACTTGGCCAGGGGAGTCCCTTGTTCTGCTTTGCCTGTGTCTGCAGCTTTTTTTTCACAGGTTAAGCTCATTCATGAGTCTTCTCCCTTTCCTTGTATTTCATTCCTACCTGGCAGAAAAGGGAGTGGCTGGAGTGCTGTTTGGCTGATAGCTGGAGCCAGCCCACATTGTTCATGTAGTGGATTTATTACTCTGTAGTTAATTAACTGCTAGTTATGTAATTCCTTTAATTTACGAATGAAACCCACAGCCAAAACCACAGAGTGGACAAAGACTAAGTTAGTGATTAAGCAGGAAACAGACCTCAAGAATACTGATCCATATAACCAGTGTGAAGATGATACTTTGTGTTCCTGTAATAGTTCTGCTTTTTAAACCAGTATATTTCAAAAAGAAATAAGAAATCCAGAATCTTGAATTCTAGAACTCTCTGCCATACAAATATCTACTTATCTATAAGCTCTTACCAGTTCAAAGGTACAATGAAGAATTATATGCTCATCCCATTGTTTCTGAAAACATGACAATATAATAGATATTGGTTTAATGATCTTAAGGCAAAATATTGAGAATCAGAGCTGATTTTATGTAGACAACTTTTGCACACGCTTTTTTTTTTTTTCAGAGGAGCTGGGAAAAAAAGACCATAGTTAGGAGAGGTTTGACTCTGTGCCACACACCATCTGCTTAGCTTTTCATTCCAGCTCTGGGTGCTTTTGAAAATGGTGACCTTGATGATTCTTTTTACTTGCACAGCTTTATAAAACTGTCTTGTTACATCCTGCGGGGCTGCAACTTCTAAGAATTGAGAGCCAGACAGAATCAGCTGTTATTGTACGTGGAGGTGCTTGTTGTACAGGGCTGATTGGTTATAAATTGGACATTGAGTGCACAGGCCTCCATAAGGCATCTGAGTAATTATGGAGCAATTTGCATCCTTTCACAGATCTGCTCAGGAAAGCTGTGAATCTCTAAGCCCAGCTCAATATGCAGAGGTGTGTGTGCAGAAGCGGAACAAGTGCATAAGCAAGATGAAGTGCTAAATTTGGGCTCCTCCTCTCTGGCAGCAGTGATTCAAAGCCTCTGAGATGTCATGGCACTCCCATTCTTTGTGAAAATGATCAGCAGAAGTAGAGGACTGTGGTTTCCACATGGAACTGGGTTGAATCATAGTAGTTGATGTACTGATATTGTGTTGGATGTCAGCTATCCAGCAGGAGAAACTTGGCTGCTTGTGGAAACCACGGGAAGAAGTCACAGCTTGGACCTTTCCCCTCTTCCTCCTTTTCCTGACCCTTCAATGTAGCCAAAATTTATCTTTGAGAAGGTTGCCATGAGCCTGGAGCCCCAGTCAACCACTCTGGCTGCTTGCCTTCGAATTCAGCTGTCTCACAGCTGCTTTGTCCTCATTAGTGCAAAACTGGATTTCTTTCACCCACTGACCTGCTGATCACTCCTCACTGTCATTTACTGAACTTAGCAGTAGCGCACTCTATTTTTGTGCTTTATATAATTAAGCCCCAAACCAGCAAGGGAAGTGGCAGCTGCCCCATCTTTAGTGTCAGAACTGTGTGCTGTGAGACTGCCAGACTGAGCAGCAGCACAAGTGACGTGAGGGCATGTGCCAGTGCTTCTGTCAGTGTTAGAGCATGTGGGATGAAATGTCTGCTGGCTGTAGGCAGATAGACAATGGCGTATCTGCTGTAAAGCCTTCATGCCCAGTTAAAACCCATCAGAAAACTGTGGACAAATGTCAGTGGCATGAGTTCTTACTGGTTGGCTACCTTATAACACATGGCTGCAGTATTTATAATGTGGTGCTAGATGGACTTCCTCTATTGTCATACCATGATCTGTGCAGAGGGAGTATTGTTAGCTTGACCTCAATAACATAAAAGTAAAACTAAAAGCTTTTAACACATCTCTTGCCAGCTAATGGGTCTTTATTTCCCCATCCCCCAACAACAATTATCCTTCTAATATTTCCATGGAGTCATTTCTGTGGTTTTCTTTTTCCCATTTACTGTGGGGTTACAAAATTAGTGCCAGGAGTTCACTGTGTATGGAGCTTTAATGGTTAGTAGTTGATAGATTTTTACAAACACAGGCAGCAGTCTAAAGTAAAGAGAGAGGAAATTTTGTGACTTGACATCTGAAGTATTCCCCGACTTCAAAGAAGTTTCAGCTGGCCAAGCAGCCTCATTTCAATAACTCAGAAGAAAGGCGTTAGGAAACCTGGGAGTGGATGAGTTCCCACCAGGGATAGAGCAATGGAAAGCATGAAAGAAAAGAAAGCCCACCTGGTGGAACTGCATTTGAAATGTCAAGGATCTGGGGTCCTAAAGGGGCCAATGAGGACTTCAGAATGAAGCATATATAGGATGTTTTTGGCCTCAGCCAACTCTGAAATAATAAAGCAAGAGTCAGGCTTGGGAGATAAGAGAACAACCTTGGAAGCTGTTGAGAATGTCACTGATGTCTTTTTTCCTGTGTATGTATGTATGTATGTATGTATGTATGTATGTATGCATGTATGTATGTATGTATTTCTTTATTGGGTGGGAGTGGAGTCATTCATCAATTGCAAGTCACCCAAGAGAAGAAGGTTTCATTGTGTCTGATTCATGAGAAGACAGCAACTACCTTCTGGGCAGAAACAAAGTATGTCTGAGTGTTTGGCCCAGGGGAATCTGACAACTCGGCACCAGCCACACATCACCTGGGTTTTGGCAGAAATGTTAGTGGCAGCATGACTTACCCTCATCCTCCTGGGGATGACTGCCTTCCAGAGCACACACACTGGCAAGGCAAAGAGTGATGCAGAAGACTGGGAAATGCTGTCCTCCCTGTCAGAAGGCAACTAAAGCTTGTTTCTGTGGAGCAGAGAGGTGTAGCTGTCTCTTTCAAACTCTCTTGCTCAATTAAAATATTTAATGCATTACAGCTGTGCACTATGCAGTCGGTCAGTGATGCTGCTTACTCTCTCCTGCTAGAGATATTCTTTCAATTTCTCTATGGATCCTTTAAAAAAAAGCATTCTATTTTCTGTTCATTCTATACAACTGCTTAACTGTTAACCATTAAACACTTTCCCTGGGGAGGGTCTCAACAGAAAACCTTACCATGGGACCCTTCCATGAAACAAATCAGTAATCTGAAAGAAGTGAATGATTGCAGAAGGCTCCTGGTGGTGGCTCTGATACTGGTAGTCATAATAAGGGAGAAAAAGCTCCAGGTATGTGAAAAACCAAACACCATCAAGAAAATTGGAAGTAAACAGGGACATCCACAGCTTCACTATTTTATGGTACAACAGAAATGCCAGTAACATGTGAGAGCCTGAGAGTAGTAGATTACCTCCCTGTTGCAATTTACTCTCAGGTCTGGGGTTTCTGTGCGTGTGCCTTTCCCTTGTGCTAGTGCAATTAACCCCTGTATACCAGCTTGATTAGAGCTACAGCTGCCTTTACATCTACCGTGTCAGTAGCTTGAGGTCATCTAGAATTAGGGGCTCTAGATTTATAGAGATCTTTGGTAAAGCAGCACATTGTTACAGTAGAGAGAGTTAAGACATCAAACCTCAGGAGGGATCCAGCCCTTTGAAATGACATGTAGCCTTTAGATCTGCCTGAATTTCTCTCCAGTAATAACTGGGTGATTTATCTGCATTATATTTATAGCACTTTGTATAGCTACAGAGTTCTTTATTCCTTTGCATAAATAACAAATATCTCCTGTGCATTTCTTTTTTTCTTCTTTTAAGCTGCAAGAATTGTAGGAGATTCAAAATTTCTGGGTAGATATACTTGCTATAAATGTGTATTGTAGAGTGGGAATAATAAGGACTCAATTTTTATAGACCTCTCTCATTAAAAGTCACCTTCAGAAAACACTGCTGCACCTTACTTATAATCAAATGACACCTCATAACCACCTAACCATTTTTAATATCCCCTGGAATCTATTGTATTATACCAAGGCTCAGACACTGTCTAGGTAGTCAAGGAAAGGAGTATACCATCATATTTAAAAGCAGTTATTGGGACAGCTTTTACAGGCAGTGGGCTAAGACAATTCAGAAACAATTGCTTATGTGATAGTTTGAGGATTTGTCCCTGTCAAACAGTTAATATTGCTTTAATACATGAAGTAGGCTGTATAAGACAGCAATAATGAAAAATGTCAGGAAAGACAATATCAATTGTTATTCAACATCCACATCAAAGATTACTTTTTTGTCAGTAGCTTTCAGAAAATGTATTTTCCATCAGATCTGATTGCGTTCCTCTTTGAAGTGCTCCATCCTCCTGGTAGATTTAATGTGACATCTAGGCACTTTTTAGTCCCTGGGCCTCTGAGGCGATTCAAAGAGGCACAACAAGCCATCACAGGTTTATCCTCAAAGGCCGACACTGTCTGTCTGATTTATTGTAACTTTAAGAATCATCTCCAGCAAAGCATGAGCCTTTCTACCCATCCGCAGCCTCAGACTTTTATCAATTCATTTGTATGCAGCCTGTACATTCTGGAACTGAGAGCCCTATAGCCACTCATGGAAAATGCATTACCTGCTACTAATCCTTTTTATCTTTAAAGTCTGTATTTTTTATGTATAAGTCATTTTGGGTTATCATAAAATATACATAATTCTAGCCCCAAAAAAGACAAAATGAAAAGAGAATATATAATAAGTTATGAGCTTGCCGTGTCCTTATCACCAAGGATTCTAAATAAACAGCTCTCCCTATGTAAATACTGCAGGATATAAAACTGTGATTACTTTCAATAGGGAATAGGAATGCTTCCATTTTTGTTCCTCGTTTCAAAGCGAAACAGTGAGATGAATCATTTTAAACGTGTTTGGGAGCACTTTTATTTTCTGCTTCGTTGCTTTGGGGAACTGACACTTGTAGGGGTTGCCTGTCAGACTTCTGTCTTATACCACAGACATCCAGGAGCACCTTATGGTTTCAACATTTCACTTCAAATTCATGGTCAACCATAAGTTAATGACAGCTGTTTTATTTTTTCCTTTTACTTTCCTTTTTAGGGAGGTCAGGGGGGTGATGAGGATGCAGAATATATTCAAAGCACCTGCAGTATCTCGTAGCATACTATGAAAAGAGGTGAACTGGAAGGATGGTCGACTTCTGGGAGCAGGGCTTCCTCTACAAGTTTTGAGTCAGTTCAGTCAGTCTGCAAATTCAGTGCACTATTTTCTTAAAATACAGTACTCTGTGAATAGTCCTGCCAGTAATTTTACTAGATAGAAGAGCCATGCAAACTTTTATCATTTAGGATGCAATATTAATCACAGATGGAACCTTTTGAAAATTAAACCTCACTGTCTTCTACCCATGTCAGTTCTGTGTCTCATACATGCAGAATATCATAGGTCAGTATTAAGAAAAGTAACAGGTGGGCACATCAAGCCGTATTTTGACACTTCTGCACATGTATATATTTGTGCACACACAGAGATAGATGGATACATACACACAGCAGTCTTTTGGGTGTTTGCAGGCATGCATGTAAACTGCTACTGGAACAGGTTTTACAGGCACTGGGCTGAGACAGCTTAGTTGACCATAGTGAAAGTTCGTGTGTTCTTGCAGCTGATGTGGCATCAAAACATAGAGTGTTTAAATGGCCAGCTTTAATTGAAGACACTGAGATTCAGTGACCTAGCAGGAACTAGAAATCTATATGTTTTTCTAGGTGTTGTCCCATATGACCCTGGGGCTTACTGTTTCAGTGTGTCTGTCTCTTGTTCAAACTCATTCTGTACCTCTGAGGAAAAATTAAAGTTTAACGCTAGTCACATACTAACAGACATTCCATTAGCTAATTAAATTAGCTGAGTTACACCAGGATAAAATATAAGGGAGAATACAGCTAGGTCTAGATCTATTTTTCAGACTTGGATATAATACTTGTAGACACTTTTAATGAGTATTCTCCCAATCTAATGCACAACATATTAAATTATTAAAGCAGTGTATAAGGACAGTTGTACAACACTGATAAAACATTGCTGCAAGCAAAGTGACTGTATATATAACCAGAAAGGTGAAGGACTACCTGTTTTCCTTATAAAGTTACATAAGACTCCAGGCATATGATAAAAAATAAATAATATTATTTAAGGCACTGGTGTGTTGGTCCCACTGACTTAAGGGGCCTATTCACAGCCTACATGAGGAAGTTTGTCCCTTTGCATTTTTAGGATTGAATTCTTCTTGAAAGCTCTTGGACCTGTGGGACTGAATTCAGCTAAAAGAAAGCCAACCATTCAGTAACTTGTTGATTTACTGGCAAGTTTATGATGTTGGATCAAGTCCTGCTTTTCTTTCTCTTGCTCTCTGCAGAACATAATTCCTAATTAGACAGTTACTCTTTGCCAGCTGTTCCCTCCATCAGGACCTGATTTCTAAATCTTTATCACAATATGGTGTCTGGTGAGAATGGATATATTCTTGAGGGCTCCTTTTTTGTCTTCAACTGTGCACAGAAGAAATATATACTAGGAAAAAGATATTACTGATTTTTTTTTTCCCCCCTGGAATATATGTTTCTTTTTAAAGGAGATAAAGACTGGCACAATCCATTTATTTCTCAAGTCTGGTATGTTCTCCATGTTTGTTTGTGGTCTTTAATATGTTAATCACTAATAATTTCTTGCCCGGACTGAGAAGTTCAACTCTAGTGGAAATTAACCATTCCCTTTTATTACCAAAAATCATGAATTATAAACAGTTTTCCAGCTAAAGTGGGCACATTTATTACTAAAAGCTTGGCTTCCAGAATGTATTACCAGTTTTTTAATGGGATAGTTTCCTGGTCTATTGTTTCTTATCTGTAGTACTTTTTTTAATAATACGCTTATCTCTTGATTGTGTCCAGACCCTAAAGGTGCACAGTAAAGCCAAGCAAAGAAAACTACTTTGCTCTGCAGAGTTTTATCATGGGGAAACACAAATTGTGGTGACTTACTGTAGCAGGATTTCTAGGGCACACAGAAGTATGAGGTATTTCTATTACTCACTAGCCTCAAGTGTTTTCTTTTCCATAGAAATATAATTAAATCTGTTCTACCATTGAAATGGAAAGACTGTTACCTTCACTGGACACCAGATCAAGCCATAAGATGGCAAATATGTGTTCAGCTAGAAAGTGCATACCTAATAGAAAGATGTTCCCTTTTTTAAACACCTCCCAGATGTGGAAGCACCAGCGTATTTTTGCTCACGACATTAAAGGACCTTACAGAAGCACACTAGGTGGGAGCAGCAGATTGACAACTGCAAGTTCATGAGATGATAGAATCATTGAATGGTTAGGGTTAGAAGGCACCCTAAAGATCATCAGGCTCCATAGGCAGTGACATCTTCCACTAGACCAGGCTGCTCAGAGCCCTGTTCAGGCTGGCCTTGAACACCTCCAGGGATGGGGAACCCATGACCTCTCTGGGAATTAGCGCAGCCAAAGTCAAACACAGCTCCCTGTGCAAGTTAATTGTGGGCAAAATAACTCGTCATGGCAAGTTCCTTCCACTGTCTCATTAATGAACCTTGACATTCCCTTAGAGGAATCTTGTTTAAGGGTGAGAGAATAGTAGGGGTTTTATACAATTTTTTGGTTTGGATTTTAATTCTTGACATCTGTGCTTTCCCGTTTCTCTATTCACAGTACTGCAAACAGATCTAAATTATTGCTAGTAATAAGTTAATTTCATAAAGGTAAAATTTGTTTAATAAGTGCTATCATGAATCTTGTAATAAGATATACCTGATTTTTCTCACACTGGGCACTGGCTATCAGTCTGAAAGAGGACACATACAGATACTTCTTCTTTTTAACAGGTATAGTAATAATCCTAAAATTGGGAATTAGGATGGCATTGTGGAACCCCAACATCTGCTCTCTGCTCAGAGGAGGATTTCCTAGGCATATGTCCATTAACAGATAATTTGGTAAATTTGGGTAGGCTGGAATGGCCATGCAACCTAATGACTGTCTAAGCAAAGCTGATGTGGCACGTGGGGCATGTTCAGCAGGGCAAAAACTCGCCATGGGAACATCAAAATCTCCTGGCACATTTGGTGTGACATTTCTGTGCTAACTGCTGAAAAGTAAGATGCAGGAAGTCAGCCATCAAAGGTAGCAAAGTGTGGTGGTTTAACCCCAACTGAACAGCAGGTCTACACCAAAATGGCTCTATCTCTCCCTCCTCCACTGGGCAGGGGAGAGAAAATGCAACAAAAGGCTCATGGATTGGGGTGAGAATAGGGAGAGAACGCTCAGGAATTACTGTGATGGACAAAACAAATGAGGGGAAAAAGCTGAATTTATTATCAGTCAAGTCAGAGTAGGGTAACCAGAAATAAAACATCCTTTCCCCACTCCTCAGTGTTTCCTGGGCTCAACTTCACTCCTGAATCCTTCATCTCCTTCCTCCCAGCAGCACATGGGGACAGAGAACAGTGGCTGTGGTCAGTTCATCACATATTGTTTCTGCTGCTCCCTCCTCCTCATTGCCTCACCTGCTCCTTGGAATGAGCTCAGAAAATATCATTCTTTGTAACAAAACAAACAAACAAACAAACTAAATTAGTTATTATCCATCTTGGAACCTAGTAGGAGATGAAGGTGGTTTTTTTTGTTTGTTTGTTTGTTTGTTTTTTTTTGTTTGCTTGTTTGTTTTTTTTTTTTTTACTTTTTTTCTATTTTATTTTTATTGTTTTGTCTAAGAGTCTGAAAATGCTGAGGTAAAATCAAAACAATGGAAAAAAGAACAAATTTGTAGATTTCTGTACATGTTCTTCTAGCCACCTATATTATTTAGTTTTTGTGATAAGTATTTCTGTAACATCTATCAAAGAAGGGAATCAAAAGAAAAG
The DNA here is from genome assembly GCA_013397195.1 of Hylia prasina. Lineage (NCBI taxonomy): Eukaryota > Metazoa > Chordata > Aves > Passeriformes > Sylviidae > Hylia > Hylia prasina. The sequence goes on from VYXD01011677.1 coordinate 119,781, forward strand.
TATACCAGCAGGTCTCGGTATTATGAATTATGAAAGCATGATGTTTTAATGGGATTTTATCACATCTTCAGATTCCAACATGTGTAATTTTTGATATAGGAACGGATCTTCAGTAATCTACATTCAATTATCAGTCCAACCCATTAAGTTGCCACTAAGCAGACACCACAATGTTTTGCAGAATTTGGAGTTTTCTCTGGGAGGCAGATTACAGCAGAGTTCATGGTACTATCAAGGACCAATATTCACCTGCAAGTAGCCTCTAGTACTTGCAAAAAACAACCTGTATCACTTGGAAATTCCTTTTACCTGCTAGTTCTGTGAGCCAGCAAAGCCTGTTCCAGCTAGGAAAACAAGATGTTCCCTCTGAAGATGGTCTGATTTTGTCAGACCTAGGGAAGGAAACACACTAAAAGAATAGAAAATCTCTTTATAGCAAGAAAGACAAGTAATTTCAAAGCCCTTTATATCCCAACCAGCTTTAAGGTAGAGTTTTAAAGGAATTTCCCTCCTAGCCTTAGGAAAAAACTGAGTTCAAATATATCCAAAGGTTTTTGCCAGTCCAAAGTGACATATTTCCATGTTGGACAAGTCCAGAGTTATACGGGCAAGAAACCCAGGCTGCCTATGCTGACAGGACCATATGTAGAAAACTGAGTTCTGTTCTTGGGCTCCAAAGAGATCAGAATACAAGAATACAGAAAAATGAAATTCTGAAAACGCAATACAAAAATAATTTGTGGAACTTTCATGAATCTTTGCCAACTAATTGATTTCCTCTGGCGAGGGTGGGTTGATTAAAAGATGGCTCTAGGGAGCATGGTGAACAGGAGCAAGCAGAGACATGGCACATCTCTGAGGGTGTGGCACATCTCTGAGGGCGTGGCACATCTCTACAGGTGTGGCACATCTCTGAGGGCATGGCACATCTCTGTGGGTGAGGCACATCTCTGAGGATGTGGCACAGCAGTTTGTGTGGCAGTTCACACAGGCTGGGCAAGCAGCCAGAGTTGCAGGTTTCCTCCTGCTATTGGGGTTTTTAGTTTGTTGTTTGCTGTGTTTCTGTTGGTTGGTTGATTTGGGGGTTATTTTTTTGTTAGTAGTGGTTTTTACATGATCAAAACCTGCAGTTAGTAAAAGTGTGTGTAACCAAATAGAACCCTCCAAAAAGGATGTGTCTGTCCAGACCCCTTCCTCTTCAGAGTGTTTGAGCTTATCAGTGGTACCAGGGGCTGTTGCAGAATAAGTCTGCTTGTGGCGTGAACAGGTGAACGATCTCCTTTCGCTGGTGGCCAAGCTTGGGGAGGAAGTTGAAAGACCAAGGGGTATTAGGGAAGGTGAAAGGGGAAAAGACTGGTGGAGTTCCACCCTTCCATCCTTGAGGGAGGCCTCCCCCACTTCAGAATAGGCATGAGGCCCTGGATCTAGAGGGGGAGCCAGATGACATAAAAGAAAATTATCTGCCCAGTGTACCTCCCATTTACAGTTACACTTCATCTGTCAGACAGATCACTATCTCTGACATTAAAGAGAAAAGAAGGGTAATCAGAGTGGGTGACTCCCTGCTGAGGGGAACAGAGGGCCCCATATGTAGAAGGGACCCATCCCACAGGGAGGTCTGCTGCCTCCCTGGGGCCTGGATTTGGCCCTCTGACTATTACCCACTGCTGATACTCCAGGCTGGCAATGATGAAATTGAAAAGAAGAGCACTAGGGCAATTAAAAGGGACTTTAGGGCACTGGATCAAATGGTTGATAGGGCAGGAGCACAGACAGTGTTCTGCTCAGTCCCTTCAGTGGCAGAGAAAAATGATTAAAGGAATAGGAGAGCCCACATTATCAACAAGTGGCTCAAGGGTTGGTGTCAGCAGAATTTTAGATTCTTTGATCATGGCAAAACTTTTACGGACCCTGGTCTGCTCCAACTGGATTGGCTCCATCTCTGTTAAGGGCAGAAAGATTTTAGCTCACGAACTTGTGGAACTCATTGAGAAAGCTTTAAACTAGGTTCAAAGGGGGAAGGGGATGCAACTGGGCTCTCCAGAAGAGGCCCAAGGGTGCTAAGCCTGAGCTAGGGATGAAATCAGTAGCCCAGCTGAGGTGCATGTGCACTGATGCACACAGCATGGGTAACAAACAGGGAGAGCGGGAGGCCGTGGTGCAGCAGCAAAGCTGTGATGTGGCTGCCATCACAGGAACGAGGTGGGATGACTCCCATGGCTGGAGCACTGCAATGGATGTCTACAAGCTCTTCAGGAGAGACAGGAAAGGGAGAAG